>JALPQD010000519.1:1271977-1432617 GCA_023101885.1 Typhlomys cinereus | reverse complement strand
TGATGAGTGATACGACTTCAGGTCTTTTGCACATGAATGTCACTACACCTTTGACACTCAAGATATCATAACATCCTTTATGCACTAACATCCAAGGAAATTGCAGGAGAGAAGATTGGTCTTGTATGGTAGACCATGTTCCTTTTCTCACTGATTCTTCACAGGAAGCCAAATGCCTTTGTTACGAGGACTGTATCAATAACAACCATCCTTACTATTATCCCAAAGTCATCACATATATCACAAAGAAACATTTTTCTTTTGTTATCTTACAAGTATGCTACCTTCAGTATTGGTTGGACAGGGTCATATATTTGTGGCACTGAGACATTCTGGGTGTTTCTGTGTTTTTCAAAATCCAACTCTCACAATTTTAAGCACTGTCTCTTAGTGGTATCTAATGATGTAAATGAAATTTTCAGCAATTGCATCTTTTTCTGTCATTATTAGGAAAGTGCAATACATGCAAAATTCCCTCATCTTGAATGTCTTTGACCAGCTAACAGTAAGGTATAGAATCCTTTCTCTACTACTTTATAAATTAAAGGTATATAAAAAGAAGGCAAAGAGAAATGTTGGTGTAGCTGTTACTGTCTCCTGCTATTGTGAGATAACATTCACAACCAATATGGAAAGAAAGGGGGATTAATTGACGGCTTGGGTTCCAGAGGGGAGATACAGCCCATAGTATGGAAAAGGCATGGAAGACTTGCCATGAGGTAAGGAAGACTAGATCAAGTCAAGTCTATCAGGTAGACATAGAGAATTCATGCTTTAGCATTCAAGTGCCAATTCCCAGTGTAAGAAGCCTGGATCTAACAAACATTAAGGCTTGTCACTGTCTTGTGTCTCTCTGCAGCAAGATACATTTCTTTCAGATGACCTTTCCAAACCCGACAAAGCTAAGGTTACAAAACACATGAATTCCCATTCTACTATTCTCATTCCAGCAACAATATTTGGGACGATGAAGAAAATATCTGAATGTTACCAAACCTTCTGTCCTGAAAGAGTTGCTACAGCTGAGTAAGGTCATCTGGTTCACATGCAAACAACCCTCCTGACCATTTTCACCAGAAGATCCACAGAAAGCTTCACAGTCAGGCTGCATCTGAGCCAAGAATGAAGCAAATGTCAACGCCAGGGAGCAGTCAGGGTGACCCAGCTTTACACTTCTGCTTCTGAGTGAGGTTTATGTTATGGCTTGTATCACTGTGGGAGGAGTACTATACCACTGAAAACATTAGTAAGTTGCAAAATCTTCAGGCTGCAGGTTGGTGATGGTGAGGGTGTAATCTGTCCCAGATCTACTGCCACTGAACCTGGAGGAGACTCCAGTGTGCAAATTGGTTGCACCATAGATCAGGAGCTTCACAGTTTTGTCTGGCTTCTGTTGATACCAATGTAAATCATTGCTTATGCCCTGACTGGCCTTGCAGTTGATGGTGACTCTGTCTCCTAGAGATGCAGTCACAGATGGAGTCTGGGTCATCTGAATGTCACATCTCACACCTGAAATTAGAAATTCAACAAAAACAAGATGCTGGATATTGATGACAATGTAAGAGCTGAGTTTGTCTAAATATCTGTAAGCACTGCTTACATTGGGCTGGGAACCCCCCCTCCCACTGCTGTCCCTCATTACCTGGAATCCACAGGAGCAGGAGCCCCAAAAGCTGAACAGGGGTCCTCATGTCCATGCTGTGTCCTGACTGGGACTGCCCCCTGCACAGGGTGTGACCAGCCTGATAAAGTCCTCAGGGCAGTGGGCTGTGCTCTGAGTATGCAAATCAGCAGCAGCTGGGCAGGGGGCACAGCTGCAGGGCTGAAACATGTGAGCGACTCTGCAAGGGCTCAGTAACTTTGAGTGTCCCCATTCTTCCAGGGCAGTGAATATTTGCCCTCACAGATGTTGGGGGGAATCAGGAAACACAGGGCTGCTGTGTGGGAGTGGAGTGGTAGAAAATTTCCACCTGGATTCTCCTATGCATTTCTTGTTAGCTTTACTGAAGCTAGTAATGTGAAAGACATTTTTAAAACCTGTTGTATTAAATCCCATGTTTTTTGCTCAGGCCCTCAAATTCTTGGGGTGATTATTTGTCAATGCTACTATTCCAGGTAGAAAGAGTTGTGAAAATGACAAGAATCAATGGTGTCAATAGAAGAGATGATAGACAGATGTTAAACAGACTTCAAAGTGTTAATAAGAAATCAGTATAAAATATGCACGGAATAGTGTCTGGACAAGTAAGGTAAAGCCTGGCCAAGGGGTGTTTTCAGTGTCCATCTCTGTTATCTAGAGCAGTAGTTGTGGCCCACAGGTTCTGAGGACCATTTCCCAACACCTCCTATCACAGCTGCACTAGGGCTGTGCTTTCTGCACTTGCACAATCTCAGGTGTGTTTCCAGTGTTGTGGTCATGATACATTTCTGTGTGTGCTTTGGTCTATTTACACTTTTTAATCCTTTTGAGCGAATCCCCTTGAGAAGTGGAAGTGATCTACACCAAGGGCTCAAATCTACAGGAATCCACTGTGTCCCATTAATCTCTGTCAGTGCTTAACCCATATCTTAGATTCTAATAGAGAACAGCTGTGAGTGACTGTATGAAAAGACTCACAGTCATTAAAAGAACATGATGCTACTAGGTGAAAGGTGAAGCCACTCAAGCCCAGAGAGACAGGAAATTTGCTGTGGTTTTTGTTTGTGTGGAGTGAGGAAAGGGCAATTACAATTTATAAGAGGGGAACAATTTTGCATTCATGAGTATAGGATGTGCCCTCTGGTGAAGGATGAGCATCAACTCCTAGTGATTACTTCCACAAAGGTGTCAATTTGGTAATTGAAGATTTGAACTCAGGTCACATTATGAAAAATGAATAGTTTGAATTCTGGCCTAACCAAGCCTGCAAGCGACTGTATGATTGATATGGAAGGCCTCACCCCTGGCGAGAAGGAGTGTTTCCTGGGTAACTGGATAAATGGAGGAAGATGACTCAGGGAATTGGCATTCTTCAGTAGAGCTGGTGAGCACCTTGGTGGTCTGGCAGGTGAGGATTCTCTGTCTGTCTGTCTGTCTGTCTGTCTGTCTCTCTCTCTGTGTCTTTTGTGTGTGTGTGGTGTGGTGTGTGTGTGTGTGTGGTGGTGTATGCGTGCAGTGGATATATTGTGGCCAGTTTCCTTGGCTCTTGCTTCTTGTAAGAGCTCCCCCTAAGCTGCATTAAAAGATGTGGCTCCTCCTGAAGCCCTTAGTTCCTGACCACAGTCAGGAATGTGCAAGTAAGTGTTGGACTCATCTTCCCATTCCTGAACAAATACAGGACTGAAAGAACTGCGAGGAATAATGGGTTTCTTCTTCTTACTTAGAATTTCTGTTTTCAGTTCTCCACTATGATAGGTGCATTCACACTGGCCACACCATACCCTCAGGAATTACTGAGAACAGGACACACTTTCTGGCTTTCTAGAATGACAGAATGCTGAAGTAGCCAAGACGTGCATTGCAAAATGATTGCACTGACGTCTATGAAGTCATAAGCAAACTTCTTAAGTGGGGAACAGTGGGTTTTATTCTTTGTTACAATAGTCCAGGTTTTGCAGATGCTTCATACCAATTCCAGGGGCCAAGGGAAATGGTCACACCATATTCATAGACTTCTGAGAAAGGCAAAGAACAGCATGTCTGAGTACACTGAAGTATGGAAAATTCTTTAGCAATCTCCTGTCTGGGCCCACGAACCAGCACGAGCCCGAACCTACAAATGTGGGAATCTGAAGTGGGAGCGGTAGGAATTAAAAGTTTCAGGCTTGGGTTAGAGGGGATCTTGGATGTCCCTTATTATCCAAGCCAACTTTATTGTAAAAGCACAAGGGTTTTATAATCAAGAAACAGGGCCAAATTCAGGAAAACATCAAAGAGGAGCAGAACCAAATTCTTCACAGGATTATGTAAAACATATGCATTCTAGTTAACAAAGAGAAGTCAGGAGTGACATCTAGCTGCTGTGGGACCAGACATGATGTCTCCAGGTAGAGTAAACAGGCATGTCACCTTGTTGCCAGAAGAGAATGGACAATGTATGCCCCAAAACAGAGTTACTTGGCACATGCTTTAACATCTCACAGGTAAGCAGGACAGAACTGTTGGAGGAACAGCCCAGCCAGTTTCTTAGAGAAACAAAAGCCTTCCAAAGGACCTGGGAGTTTTCTCAACTTCCAAGGAGGGAATTTAGCCTATCATTGTCTTGCAGACAAGAGGCAAACTCAATGCCCAAGGGAGGAGTCATTCAATGGCCTGTTCAGTTGCTAATGTATCATCCAGAGCTTAGGCTTCTGGGCCTAGCAACCCCCACAATCTCCCTCCATCTTGTTCATGCCTTGTGACTAGATCCAGCCTATATAGGTTGGATCCTCCCAAACAGTTGTTCAATATACTGCAGACTTGATTAGTGCTTGACTTGACTACTAATTCCTCACAACTCTACTCCGAGCTCAAGCCTTCAGTTGTCAAATTGACACCTTATATATCTATGACATAACTTACACACACACTAGACATGTAAATATATGTACAACATCCTACAAAGCTGGTGTTTTTCCTGGCAGGTGTTAATAACCAGTTGACATAAGATTTGTATGTGTTAGTTTATCTGGTTAATAACACAATTTTTATCAGACCTGCAATGAGTTTTCTTATGTCATGATAGGAACTCATGTCAAGTTTATTTTATTTTCCAGAAAAAAAATTGGCCTTAACTGCTATTTTTCCACAAACACACAGTTGATGCACTCATGATTGAAACAGAGGTATTATTACAACCCTATATTTGAAATATGTATTTAATCAATTCCTATGACTTGAAGGCACAAATCAGATATGTTTTCATCATGTATTATATAAAGAATTAATTTATATGTGACACAAGATATCTTTCTCTTCTTATGAAAATATTTCATTAATATATTCAACACTTAAACATTATTTAGGTTATGCAGAAAGCAATCATGACACCCAAGGGTAAGAAAATAAGAAAAGAAAAACTAAGCAACTGATACCATGTTCAACAAAGTCAAAAACCAAACTTCAGAACTTATGTTGATCTCAACATCAGACTAAGAAGAGCAAATGATTCAAAGTTATACAGAAAAAGTCCATTTTCTACTCAAGTAGATGCTCATCTGATTTTTCATTCTTCTGTAATATATGACAAATTTACAATGGGACACATATATCATCTGACCCAGATAGAGGAACCCAGCAGGCAAAGATGTGCCAAGGTGATGAGCCTGTGAAGGAAAGGAGATATGTCTACAGACACAGAATACTTACATGAAGAATTAATTTTTTTAAATTTTTTTTTATTATTATTATTATTTATTTCAACTGTGTGCATATGCGTGTGTGTGTGTGTGTGTGTGCGTGTGTCTGTGTAGAACCACGGACGAATTCGCAAACCACCATGGACACCTCCACCTCCTTCTGCCCCGGGATTCACAGACTCCGCCTTACCAGGACCAGAAGCACAGGCCGCCCCCGCTTCCGCCTGGCGTCTATACGTGGGATCTGGGATCCGAACTCAGGACTTTCTGCCTGCAAGGCGGAGGCTTAACCCCTGAGCCACCTCTCCAGCCCCGTGAAGAATTAATTTATATGTGACTCAAAAAAATATTTGCCTTATGAAAATATTTTGTCACATTTTCACTACTTAAATATTACTGCTGAAAGCAATCATCACACCCAAGTGAAAAGAAGTAGGAAATGAAAATCTAAGCAACTCTCACCACGGTTCACACTGTCAAAAGAGCACAGTACAAAGCTTTTGTGTTAATAGTATCAGAATGAGAAGAGGAAATGATTTAAAGTTACACAGTAAAAAGTCAAACTTTCTACTAGAGTAGATGCTTACATCACTTTTCATTCTTCTGCAATGAAGGAAAAATTTAAAATGAATCATATGCATCATCTGATCCAGACAGAGGAACACACGAAGGAAAGATGTGCCAGTGTGATGAGCCTATAAAGAAAGGCCATATCTCTATAGACTTAGGATGCTTTTAGGATCCTGTTCACTCCATAGGACATCCTTAATGTGTATCTGCACCATGAAAATTGGTCTCACTCTCCACTGCTCCATTATGCCAGTGACCCTGACCATCCTGTTCTTCAAATGTCACTTCAGGCTGCATGTTTCCATAGTGAAATATATGGCTTCTGTTGAGTCACTCTTGGAGGGAAGTGGGTTCCAGACGTTCGTTAGGGGATGCTTGGATGAAGGGCATGAGTGATACAACTTCATGTCTTTCACCCATGAATGTCACTACACCTTTGTCCCTTTAGATATAACTTGCTTCATGCATTAACATGCAATGAACTTGGAGGTGCGAAGATTTGTCTCGAAATGTAGACCATGTTCCTCTTCTCACTGACACTTCACAGGCATTTTTAATATGACTGGTTCAGTCACAACCATCCCTACTCTTATGCCAATGTTAAATTTGACACAATAAGACAAGCATTTTCTCTCATTCTGGGTGTTTCTGTGGGTATTAGGAAAATCGTCCGTTTTGTTTTGAAATTCCAAATTTCATCATTTTAAACACTATCTCTTAGGGGCAAGTATGTGAATGAAATTTTGAGCAATTGTGTCTTTTTCTGACACCATTAGGAAACACTAATGCATGCAAAACTCCATCACCTTGATTGCCTTTGACATCTAATACTAAGGCATAGAATGCTTTCTCTGCTTTATGGATTAAAGATATATAAGAAGAAGGCCAAGCAAAACTTTGGTGTACTGTTCCTGTCTCCTCCTATCGTGAGACAACACTCACAACCAACATGGAGAGAAAGAGAGATTTAATTGATTTAGGGTTCTACAGGGGAGATAAAGTTCATAGTATAGAAAAGGCATGGCAGGCTGGCCGTGAGGTCAAGAAGACTAGATTAAGTCAGGTCTGTCAGATAGACCCAGACTGGAGAGCTCATGCTTCAGAGTTCAAGAGCCAATTCCCAGTGGAAAAAGACTAGGGCTAACAAACCTCAAGGCCTGGCCCCTGTCAGGTGTCTCTCCAGCAAGGATCTATCTCTCCCATATGACCTTCCCAAACATTGACAATAGCTTAGGATATAAACACATGAGCTTGTGGGCAACTATGCCCATTCCAAGCCCAATATTGGGGACCATGAAGAAAATATCTGAATGTTACCAAACCCTCTGTCCTGACAGGGTTGTTGCAGCTGAGTGAGGACATCTGGTTCACATGCAAACAAGTCTCCTCACCATTTCCAACGGAAGATCCACAGTAAGCTTCATAGCCAGGCTACATCTGATCCAGGAACTCAGCAGATGTCTACTACAGGGGAGAAGTCAGGTTGAACCAGCTTCAAACTTCCTCTTCTCAGTGTGGTTTATGCTATGGCTTGCATCACTGTGGGAGGAGGACTTAATCCCTGCTGACAGTAATAAATTGCAAAATCTTCAAGCTGCAGGTTGGTGATGGTGAGGGTGAAATCTGTCCCGGATCCCCTGCCCCGGAACCTGGAGGAGACTCCAGTTTGCAAATCATTTGCGGCATAGATCAGGGCTTGAGGAGCTTTGCCTGGCTTCTGTTGATACCAATGTAAGAAATTTCTTATGTCCTGACTGGCCTTGCAGGTGATGGTGACTAAGTCTCCTGGAGATGCAGTCACAGATGGAATCTAGGGTTATCTGTAAGTCACATCTCACACCTGATATTGGAAATATAACAAAATAAGTGATTATATATTGATAACTATGTAATAGCAGAATTTTCCTGAACGTCTTGCAGCCTGCTCACATCGGGCTGGAAACCTTCCCCCCCGCCTCCTTCATTACCAGGGAGCCAGAGGAGCAGGAGCCCCAGAAGCTGAACAAGGACCTTCATGGCCATGCTGTCTCCTGACTGGGACTGACCCCTGCACAGGGTGTGACCAGCCTGATAAAGTCCTCAGGGCAGTGGACTGTGCTCTGGGTATGCAAATCAGCAGCAGCTAGGCAAGAGGCACATCTGTGGGATTGGCACATGTGAGTGACTCTGCAAGGGCTCAGTAACCCTAGTGTCCCCATTCTTCCAGGGCAGTGCAGATTTACCCTCAGAGATGATGTTTCAACTGGGAGAAGTCAGAGAACAAACTCAGGCTGCTGTCTGGTAATGGAGTGGTGAGAAGTTTCCACATGGTTTCTCCTAGGCATTTCTTACTTATTTTACTTCAGTCAAGTCTGTCTTCTTCTGAATGTGAAACACATTTTAAAAGCCTGTTGCATTTAGTCCAATGGGTTTTGCTTATGTCCTGAAGTTCTTGGTGTGCTTGTTTGTAAGCACCACTATTCCAGATAGAAAGAGATATGAAATTGACAAGCAGCGGCTTTGTCTATAGTAGTGATGACAGATGAAGGAGAAATAGACTATGAACTTTTACATAAGAATTCAGAATACAATATGCACACAATAGTGTCTGGATATGCAAGGTAAAGCGCAGCCACAGGGTGTCTCTAGTGTTCATCTGCCCTCTCTACACTAGCACTTGTGGCCTACAGGTTCTGAGGGGCATTTCCCAGCACCTCCACCCAGTACAGCTGCACTGGGGCTGTGCTCTCTGTGTGTCTCAGGAGTGTTTCCAGCACTGTGGTCATGATGCATTTCTCTGTGAGATGGTCCTTTAGGTCCATTTATACTTTCTTGTCCTTTTTCCGTGGATCACTTTGAAAAGCAGAGGTGTTCTCTACATTAAGTCTCAGATCTACAGGAATTCACTGGGACCCATATCATCTATATGTTAGAGCTTAAGCTGTGCCTTTAGATTCTAAGGGTAGCAGTTGTGAGAGACTCTGTGAAAACACTCAGAGTCAAAAAAGTACATGCTGCTATAGGGCGAAAGGTGAAGTGACTCAGCATATTGAAGAGAAAAAAGTTAGCTGTTGTCTTTGTATTTGAGGGAACCGAGAAAGTGTCAATTACATGAGAATTTATAAGAAGGACATTTTCCGTTCATGAGAACAGGCTGTGACCTCTGTTGAAGGACAGGCATGACACCCTGTGATAATTCCACACAGGTGTCCGCTTGATAATTGAACAATTGGGCACAATTTTTAAAAATTATTAGTCGAGTTAAGGCCTGAGCAAGTCTGCAGGAGATTACGTAATCGATATGGATGGTTCAAGCTTGTCTAGCAGGACATTTGCCTGGGTAACCGCATAAGTTGAAGGGAGGTGATTCAGGGGATTGGAACTCCTCAGGATAGCTGGGTCCACCTGGTGGCCTAGCATGTGAGAATTCTGTCTCTCTCTGTCTCTCTGTCTCTGTCTCTGTCTCTGTCTCTGTCTCTGTCTCTGTCTGTGTATCTGTGTGTGTGTGTGTGTGTGTGTGTGTGTGTGTGTGTGTGTGTGTGTGTGTATGTATAGAATGGATACGGTGTGGCCAGTTTCCTTGGCTCTTGGTGCTGATAAGAACTCTCCTGCCAAGCTGGACTAAGAGATGTGGCTCCTCCTGAAGGCTTAAGTTCCTGACCACAGTCAAGAACATGCAAACAAACTGTCACATACCCACATGACAAGGGACAGTCCTCACCCGTGTAAGCATAAGCAGCTTGCTGCAGCATGCTCTTCAGTAGGACCTAAACTGCACTACCTCAAGCCACAGATCATCTTGATCTATACATAATAACTTTTTGATTGAATTATTTACTAGTTTATTTGTAAAGATAGAGGGTAAGAGAATCTCCAGTGTTTGTAGCAGCACAAGTGGAGAGATGCAAGGATGGTTTCGTTGAGTCAGTTCTCAACTCCTGGGATGGAGCTCAGGTTGCCAGTTTACACACAGGTACCTTTACCTCTAGGTCATCTGCATTCAGTTCCTGTTCTGTGGACAAGCGTTTTTTGTCATTCTGGGTATTTCTTTGGGTGTTTGGGAAATCATACATTTTGTTTTGAAATTCCAACATTCACAATTTCAAGACAGGTCTCTTAGTGGTTTCCAATGATGAACATCAAACTTGCAGCAATAGCATCTTTTTTCTGACATTAACTTAGGAAAGCATAATTCTATGCAAAACACCAGCACTTTGATTGCCCTTGACCAGTTAACACTAAAGATATCTAACATAGAATCCTTTCTCTACTTCTTTGAGGAATAAAAGTACATAAGAAGAAGGTAAAGTAGAAAGTTGGTGTAGCAGTTTCTTGCTGCTGCTATTGTGAGATAACACTCATACAACCATCTTGGACAGAAAGGGAGATTTAATTGGTTTAGGGTTCCAGAGCAGATACACAGTCCTTATAAGGAAAAGATGTGCAAGCCGTGAGGTCAGGATGACAAGATTAAGTCAGGTCTATCAGGGAGAATAGGGAGTTCATGATTCAGAGATCAAGAGCCAGTTCCCAGGGGAAGAAAGGTGGGGCTCACAAACTTCAAGGTCTGGCCCTGTTAGGTGTCATCCTGCAGCAAGGATCCATCTCCCAAGTATGACCTTCAGACATCGACAAGAGCTAAGGATTCAAACACATGAGTCTGTGGGTGACTAATCCCATTCAAACCACAATATTTAGGATGGTAAGGAAAATGTCTGAAGGTTACCAAATCTCCAGGCAGGATGGAATTGGTGCTGCTTAGTGAGAGGACATCTGGTTCACATGCAAACAAGTCTCCCTGACCATTTCCAGCAGAAGATCCACCAGAAGCTTCACAGCCAGGCTGCATCTGAGCAAGCTCTCAGCAGATGCACATGACAGGGGAGCAGTTGGAGTGATCAAGCCTCATACTTCTGTGTACAGGTGTGGTTTGTGCTGTGACTTCTATCACTCTGGAAGTGTAACTATACAACTGCTGACAGTAGTAAGTTGCTGAATATTCAGGCTGCAGGTTGCTGATAATGAGGGTGAAATCTGTCCCAGGTCCACGCGACGGAACCTTGAGGAGACTCCAGTTTGCCATTGGTTGCAGTATAGATCAGTAGTTGAGGAGCTTTCTGGCTTCTGTTGATACCAATGTAAGCCATAGCCTATTCCCTGAATTCCCTTGCAGTTGATGGTAACACTTTATCCTCGAGATGCAATCACAGATGGAGTCTGGGTGAGCTGAACGTCACAACTCACACCTGACATTGGAAATAAACAAAAATAAGACACTGGGTATTAATAATTATATAATAACAGAGTCTTCCTAAACATCCTGCAGTGCTGCTCACATTGGGCTGAGTACCCCCCATGTCGTCTTTTATTACCTGGGAGCCTGAGGAGCAGGAACCCCAGAAGCTGAGCAGTGGTCTTCATGTCCAGGTTGTGTCCTGACTGGGACTGACCCCTGCATAGGCTGTGACCAGCCTGATAAAGTCCTCAGGGCAGTGGGCTGTGCTCTGGATATGCAAATCTGTAGCAGCTGAGCAGGGGGCACAGCTGCAGAGCTGACATATGTGAGTGACTCAGCAAAGGCTCAGTAACCCCGAGTGTCCCCATTCTTCTAAGGCAGTGCAGATTTGCCCTCACGGATGATGTTTCTGTTGGGGGTATTCATGCTGCAGTATGGGAGTGGAGTGATGGTCTGCTTCTGTGTGGTTTCTCCTATGCATTTCTTTCTAGCTTCACTTCAGCCAAGTCAGTCTTCCTCTGAATGTGAAAGACATTGTAAAGTCCTGTTGCATCCAGTCCTGTGTGTTTTTCTCAAGCCCTGAACCTCTTGAGGGTCACACACAGTTTACGTTGACTGAAGATTAACTTATTTCTGAAGCATTAAATAATAACTATTAACTATCCCTTTTTCACTGCATGAGTTTTATATTTAATGAATATTTAGTTTCATATTTGTATGGCTTGAATATCTTATTCCATCCCTTCACTTTTGGTCTCTGAGCTTCCTCGAAGTCAAGTGAGTTTTTTATAAGGAACCCTTTCTCAGAGGCTTGTTTATTCATTTGTCTCTAAACTGGAGAATGCAAGTATTGGCAGGTAAGTTCTTACTCTAGCCAGAAATATAACTTCTTTCTTACAAATTTGTTTTGTTCAACTTGTTATTTAAGTGAATTGCTCTAGTCGTGTGTTGAGATGACTTGTCTATTATTTTGGACATATATACTACAAGTGTTACTTTGTATGTGTCATGTGGCTTACTGAATTGCCTTTTATTAGAAAACAAATAATACATAAATAGTCATGTTAATTTGTGTATCCCAAACTCACAAACTGTGAAACTTATAAATACTGGGGGTCTCTTATATGTGCCTCAATGTGTGTCATATGAAAATCTACTCATACCATTTTAAATATCATTCATAAGACTATAAAGCAAATTCCTTTACAAATTAATTCACAGAAATTACATCATGTTCCATGTATTATTTTCAAATACATTAGGGTAGGATAACTCTCTCATGTATATACACACATGCATATAAATGTGTATATGAGATATTTGTATGTGTTTAGAGATAGTCATTTATATATTTATGTGTGAATACATGTAACTGTTGTTCTTATTTTCTGTGTGGTCATCTTGTGGTGCATATGGAAACTGTACCTTTAAGGCCTCCATTCATGTGGTTCTGCTCTGAAGTCAATGCCCTTGGCAGCAAAACTGTTGAACTGTCTTGCAAGGAAGTCTGAGGAAAATGTCAGGAATCAGCCCCAGGCTTGTCAGTAAGATATTTTTCAGAACCATAAGATTTCCAGACTGCAATGGTAAGGCTGAGCCCTTGCACCTGTTTGCCCTCAAAGGAAGCAGATGTCCTTAGCAGAATAAATGCAGGCATCCCAAGGAGGTTTCTGTGTTGTATTACGTCACTGTGACACCCAAGGTAATGCTGGTAGCAGTAATAATCTGATAAGCCCTCAGGCTCCAGGCTGCTATTGGTGAGAGTAAAGGCTGTCTCAGACCCACTGCTGCTGAACCGGGTTGGGAAACCAAAGACTCTGGTGGAAGCATGTGGATGAGGAGCCTGGAAGCCTGCCCAGGCTTCTGCTGGTACCAGGTCAAGTAGTTGCTGATGCTCCTACTGGAGTATCTGCAGGTGATACAGTTCCTGCAAGTGACAGTGGCTGTTTCCCTGGGAGACAAAGCCAGGGAGGCAGGCGACTGTGTCAGCAGGGCTTGGCCCAATGCACCTGAGACAAAAATAAGAGAGAAAAGTTATCCAGATACTCCTCATCCTCTTAGCAGAGGCAGCCTGGTTAAAGTGCAGGTTACTTCATTCTGACACATGCAAGTGGCAGGTTATAGATCCCACAAGGTTGAGAGCATTGCAGACAGGCAGAACCATCCTGTTTCTCTCACCTGGCAGCCAAAGTAGCAGGAGGCAGAGAAGCACAGTTGGAGCTTCCATGGTTTACTCTGAGTCTTAAAGGAAAAAGAAAGAAAGCAAGAATGAGAGAGAGAAAGAGGAAGAAGGAAGAAAGGAAGAAACGAAAAAGGAAGGGAAGGAAGGAGGAAGGAAAAGAAAGGAAAGAAGAAAAGAAAAACAAAAAGAAAAAGAAAAAAAGAGGAAAAGAATAGAAAAAGAGAAAGAAAGCTGATCCTGGAGCGCCCTCTTGGGGCAGTCAGCAGTCTTGCGTCCTAGAGAACACAAACATTCAGCAGGAAGCAGCCTGAAATCCTGAGCTGCAGGATCTCTGACCCTGGACCTTCACTAGCTCCCACCTGCCAGCTCCTCGCCAGGCTTCAGGGAGGAGGGGAGGACTGCGAAATGCTGTGGGAAGCCAGATGCAATGCTTGCGTGTAACAAAGACAACAATTTTAAAAAGTTGTTAAAAAGAGTCATGTTCTGCACCTTTACGTGGTAGGATATCGTGTTCCTGTTGTGGGACTGAGCAGGGTAGATTATTAAGAAGTGGGGGAGCCACATCTCCTTCTCCCCTAAAACCAAAGTCCGACAGTGTTTTTGAAAGCTTGGATACCAGTGAGGTCTGTCATCACAGTGGAGTCACGGGATGGCATAGCTCACACTGCTGGCATCTCAAGTCTGCATCCCTGGAGGTTTATGTTCTGGTGCCCGTCACTGTGGGAGGCATCCGGATGCTGTGGACAGTAGTAGGACAGTAGCAGCTTCACATGGCAAGCTGTTAGTGGTGAGAGTGAAATCTGCACGGAATCCACTGCTCAAGGTTCTGTGGCAGTGGACCTGGGATAGATTTCACTCTTGCCATCAGCAACCTCAGCCTGAAGACTTTGCAACTTACTGCTGTCTACAGGAATGCAATGCTCCTCCCACAGTGACTACTTCCAGGCAGCTGACGCCATCAGCTTGACCTTCCCAGAGAAGTCTGAGATCCTCATGACTGACAGTTTGCATCCTCTGAGGCAAATCCAGGCAGCCACTGACTCTGATGCAGAACCACAGTATGACCCCCTTTCTGCTGTTCACACTGTCAGTCATCATACTTCTGAAAAGACCACCAAAGGAAATAGTGAATACTAGCATGCCAAATACACTTATTTAATTGATCATTATTTATATTTATGTTTTTATCTCATTTTATACTTCAAAATGCATAGACTTTCCTTATGCCAATCAAAAGTTCCCTAGAAGGTCACAAGGCTGACTTTTATCCCCTTTATTTAAAAAAAAATCCTCCCTCCATTGAATGATAGACAGATAGTTAGATATAGATATAGATAGATAAATAGATAGATAGATAGATAGATAGATAGATAGATAGATAGATAGATAGATATTTTTGCTGCACAGTTCTGAACAGATACCATAACTCAAATACCTCATGACTCCCGAGCTGTGCCCTTTATCAGCTCAGCTGTCCCACAGTAGCTCTGTTCTGGCTTTGCTCCTGGGGCTGAGTGGAAGGAGAAGGAACATCCCTGGCCCTTTATTCTGGAACCTTCCATGTCCTTGACAGCCTGACTGTGTTTAGAAATGGTCTGGCCAGGCGGAGGCTCTAGGAGGAGCAGCTGGGCAGCCCAGGCTCAGACTTCGCCTTCACTGAGTGGTTTGTGGTATGACTTGTACACCTGTGCGTGGGTAACTGCTATACTGTTGATGGTAATAATCTGCAATGTCTTCAGAGTCCAGGCTGCTGGTGCTGAGGGCAAAATCTGTTCCAGATACACTGCCCCCGAACCTTGGAGGGAACCCGGGGTGCAAACTGGATGCAGAGTATATGAGAGGGTGAGGAGTTTTCCCTGGTTTCTGCTGATACCAAGCTAGTGCATAACCAACACTCTGGCTGGCCTGGCACTTGATGGTGACTCTGTCTCTCAGACGTGCAGATAGGGAGGATGGAGACTGGGTCATCCGGATATCACATATAGCACCTGATATTTGAAATAAAATAGCAGCACATAACATTTCATATTGGCAAATATTTTATGAAAGGCATTTGATGGCAAACCAAGCAGCACAGGGAGATAAACAATTTCCCACTGTTGTCTTTCCTCACTTGGAAGTCAGAGCAACAGGAGCCCCTGGAGCTGAGTGGGGGTCCCCATGTCCATGCTGTGTCCTCACTGGGATGCACTCCTGTCTAGGATGTGATCATCCTCTTAAGAAGTCTTTAGATCACATGCTAATCAGCAGGGGCTGGGCACAGCCATATGGTGTGTCTGAGCAACTTCACAAGTCCATGGTCCCCATGTATCCAAATCTGCCCCAGAAGAGCAAAAATATGCATGCAGTTATCGTGTTTCTACCTCAAGTTCATGCTATTACACACAATTAAATCTATATCCAGAATTAAAAGGACATGAAAATTGTTGAAATAGTATATTGCATAGTTTTGAGCAAATGCCTAAATATATTACTGTTATAGGAAATACCTAAAATAATACTGAGTATTTTATTTGGGCTTTAACATACAGATTGTTTTTCCATTGGGTATAAATGTGATGTTCTGTGTATTTCCACTTTGAGTATTTTTCAAAAATAATAATGATTCTCTTTTTTAAAATATTAAAATTTGTTTTGTGCTTACCATATAAGTGATTTTTTTTCAATTTCGAGCTAAAGAAGAGAATAAGAATCAAGCTTAATATATTCAAAGTTTTACAATGTAGCCTTATCAATAGTCATTAAATTGGTCCTTACAAAATGAAGCAAGACACTGAGAATGACATAATACTGGATTTTCTCAGAGAATATGTCACACACACTCCTACCATGATCTGAGAGGACAGGCCTTTTGCAGCATAGGGAATTATGGGATGCAAATCATTCTCCTTTGAGGACTTCCACATTCTGCACCTTCTAGTGGTCTTTTATAGTATTTCCAACAGCTCTTCAGCATAAAGTTCAAGACCTGATGATAAAAATCACTGCTGACCAGCATGTATATTTTCCACGTCTGTCACTTTCTCCTCTAACTCTTCACCTGTGAGTGGGGACATCATCCTGCTGGCCTGGTCTCCAGCCTCGCAGCACACATCCTCAACAGAGCAAGTTCTGTTTCCCGACAAGCCAGTGCAGTTCCACAGGAGGAATACCCTAGAATGAACTGAAACTCGGAGCAGAATTTGAACACCTCATGCCATGTGTGTTGTTTGGCGGAAAATGTATCAGTCCAGTTAGGAGCAGAGGTTGTAAACTAACCGGGCCCTCAGCACCCATGCCCTGGAATCTGGGATATGGTGGTTCTGACTCACTCACGACTTGTGGGATTGGCAGAGCATGATATAGCAGCCTGGGCACAGTTCTGCTGCTTCTCTGGGGACAGATATTCAATAGACTCTGATATTAAAGCAGCCTGATCAGAGTCAATGGACTGAATACACAGCACATCATTATTTTTCTAGCTGGGTTAGAAGACTGTGCTGACACTGTGGACCACTGGACCTTCATTCCTGCTCATGACTTCCAGCTAAATCCATGCCTCCTGGAAATCCTTAAAGCAGTGAACACAGCTCCATCCATGCTCCTGGAAGACCACAAGAATGTCTCCCACATGTCCTGAGTGGATGACGCAGGATGAATGGATGCCAATCTTCAGCTTCCTCTCCTAACCTGGGACAACCCTGAGTAATGTCTGTGGCAGCTTGAGCTTATGAAATTTGGAGGGTCACACACGCAGTCAATATTGACTGATGAATAACTTAATTCCTAACCATTAAATAGTAACCACCCATGTTTCACTATATGGGTTTTTTATTTAATGTACATTTAGTCTCACAATCATATGGCTATATCACATCTACTTCCTTTGAGTATCTTATTCCATCCCTTCATATTCGGTCTCTGAGTTTCCTAGAAGTCAAGTGAATTTCTTATAAGGAACCTTTTTTGGGGGTCTTGTTCATTCACTTGTCTCTAATTTGTAGAATGCAATTATTGGCAAGTAAGTTCTTATACGACCTGATAATATAACTTGTTTCTTACAGATTTTGTTTTGTTTTGTTTTGTTCAACTTGTTAGTTAAGTGCATTGCTCTAATTGTGTGTTGGGATGTCTATTATTTTTGATATATATACTACAAGTATTGCTTTGTGAGTGCCATGTGGCTTATCTTTTAAAAAAAAACAAATATACATAAATAGGCATATTAATTCATGCATCCCAAACTCACAAACTGTGTGAAACTTATACTGAGGCTCTTATATGTGGCTAAATGTGTGACATATTAAAATGAATTCATTCCATGTAATTTACAAATTAAGTCACAGAAATTATGTTTCACAGATTATTTTCAATGTACTTTAGAGTAGGATAAATCTCTTATGTATACACATACATACATTAATGTATATATACGTATGCTCCTATGTGTGTAGAGATACATTCATATATGCATGTATGTATACATGTAATTGTTGTCCTTTTGTAGTGCACATAGCAGCTGTGCCTTTAAAGGCTTCCACTCATGTGGTTCTGATCTGATATCACTGCCATTGGCAACAAAACTGTTGAACTGTCTGCAACTAAGTCTGAGGAAAAGTCCAGGAATCAGTTCCAGTCTTGTCAGTGAAATACTTTTCAGAGCCACAAGATTTCCAGGCACAGCTGAGATGGTAAAGCTGTTCCTCCTCCACCCAGTTGTCCACAAAGGAAGCAGGTGTTGTGAGCAGAATAACTGCGGGCGTCCCAGGGAGGTTTTTGTATTGTGTTGCATCATTGTGATACCAACTGTAATACTGGTGGCAGTAATAAACTGCTAAGTCCTCAGGCTCCAGGCTGCTGATGGTGAGAGTGAAGGCTGTCCCTGACCCACTGCCGCTGAACTGGGTTGGGACACCAGAAATTCTGGTGGAAGCACTGTGAATGAGGAGGCTGGCAGCCTGCCCAGGTTTCTGCTTGTACCAGGCCAACTTGTTGCTGATACTCATACTGGCCGTGCAAGTGACGGTGGCTGTTTCCCCAGGAGACAAAGACAGAGAGGCTGGGGACTGTGTCAATGGGACTTGGCCCAATGTATCTGAGACAAAAATAAGAGAGAAAAGTTATCCAGATGCTCCTCATCATCTTAGCAGAGGCAGCCTGGTTAAAGTGCAGGTTACTTTATTCTGAGACACACAAGTGCCAGGTCACAAGACCCCACAAGGTTAAGAGTGTTCACAGACAGGGAGAACCATGCTGTTTCTCTCACCTGGCAGCCAAAGCAGCAGGAGGCAGAGAAGCTGAGTTGGAGCTTCCATGGCTCACTCTGAGTCTTCCAGAAAGCAGCTCTTGACCCAGAGCCTGGGGGCTTTGATAAGGGTTGTGGAGCTCAGGGTGGGTGGCGAGGAGCATGCAAAGCCTCTGGGTGGGCTCGGCTTCTACCTGCAGAGATGTTGTCCTCCTTTCTTTCCACTTCAGCACCCCCCACCAGATGGTCAACAACAGCCTTGGCTTTGCTGAGGCATAGAATTTCCTTTATGTGGTTACACAGTTAAAACTTCTCACCCCAAAAAACATTGTTGGGTATTCTTTAGTATAAACATTTTGGGAAACAAAAACCGAGCCTGTGAGATCTAGAATCTATTTGTTACCAAAAAATTAATCATCTTTCCTCTGAAGTATTGTGTGATAGTGAGTAAGTGAATCATGTGGAGAAAGTCATATTCCAGACATACTCTTCCTCTGCTGCTTAGTAGTCCTTCCTCAACAGAGATGTACAACATGCAATGAGACTCTGCAGTGCAGTTGCCTGGACAACCACAACTGACCAATGAGCTGTGTGATGGTTTTAGTTCTCGGAACACACACAAGAGCGTGTCCCAGACAAGCAGTAAATACTCATGGAGTGATCTTCTCTATCCCACCCTATGCCAGTTAGGATGGGTGTCAAGTTGACAGTTTAGGGCTGAGCTTGGGTCATGTCAGTGAAGAATGGTTAGCCCAGGGAAGCCCTGAGCAAGCCTGTGCGAGACTAATTGATATGAGAAGACGCAGCCCATGGGGGTGGGACATTTCTTTGTGAGAAAGAAAGAGGGAAAGAAAAAAAAAGAAGAAAGGAAGAAAAGAAGGAAGAAAGGAAGGGAGGGATGGAGGGAGCAAGCAAGTAGCAAGGGAGAAAGGAAAGATAGAAAGAGAGACAGAAAGAAAGAAAGAAAGAAAGAAAGAAAGAAAGAAAGAAAGAAAGAAAGAAAGAAAGAAAGAAAGAAAGAAAGAAAGAAAGAAAGAAAGAAAGAAAGAAAGAAAGAAAAGAAAAGATGGCTGATCCTGGAAGCGCCCTCTTGGGGCAGACAACAGTCTTGCATCCTAGAGAACAGGAAGATTCAGCAGAAAGCAGCCTGAAAGCCTGAGCTGCAGAGATCTCTGACCCTGGACCCTCACTAGCTCCCACCTGCCAGCTCCTCGCCAGGCTTCAGGGAGGAGGGGAGGACAGCGAAATGCTGTGGGAAGCCAGATGCAATGCTTGTGTTTAACAAACAATATATTTAAAAAAATGGTAAAAAGAGTCTTGTTCTGCACTTTGCATGAGAGGATATCGTGTTCCTATTGTGGGAATAAACAGAGTAGAGTGTTAGGATGTGGGGAAGCCACATCTCCATCTCCCCTACAACCAAAGCCCTCCTGTGTCTTTAAAATCTTGGATCCCAGAGCGACCCACCACAGTTGGCATCTTATGTCTGCCTCCCTGGAGGTTTATGTTCTGGTGTTGGTCACTGTGGGGGCATCCCAATGCTCAGGACAGTAGTAGGTGCAACTTCTTCACAAGCTGTTAACAGGGAGAGTGAAATCCTCCGCGAATCCACTGCTCCTGGTCTTTGATGGAACTCCAATTTCAAGGTGGATGCATCAGAATCCAAGAGCTAAGGCACTTTCCTCACTTTGCTTCAAAACCAAGCATAATAGCAGCAATTTCTGATTGGTTGGGCAAGTCACGGTGACACTTTCTCTTAGAGAGGCCCACAGCAAGGTTGGAGACTGGGAGACCTGGATATCACATCTGGCATCTGATGTTGAACAAACAAAATATACACACTTAGCAAAGCTTTAAGCAGACTTAAAAATCTGAAAGCACAGATCGCACTGGGCTGAGTCAACCCACAAATCCAGGGTGCCATCTTGCTCATGGGGAGCCAGAGCAGCAGAAGGCCCAGGAGCTGGGTGGAGATCCTCATGGTGGATCTTTGAGGTGACTGGGGCTGATTCTGTCTGGTGCTAGAAGAGCTTGTTATGAAGTCCTCCAGGCAGTGAGCACATGCAGATCAACAGGAGCTGGGCGGTGCTGGGCACAACCCTGCTATTCACTGTGGGATGGAGGCAGCCAGGGCCTGAGTGATTCCTGACTATCACACAGGGTGGGCTTTCTAGGGGTGCATGAGGTCACCTAGGATTTATGTGTTCCCTCCTGTTACCACTCTGCACAAGCCAAGGGCTTCTATCCCACCTCTTACTTGACGAACACATATTATGTCCTAAGATTATGTTTCTCTCTCTCCAGCATTTTGTTTTATAAAAGATATTTAGGGAACTTTAAACCATGCTTGAAATAGACCTCTGAACTAGGTGGAAGTAACTCTTTCATAGTTGAGTAGCATGAGTGTTACAAAGAACACGTATTATAATATTTGAGAGCAGTGTTAATAGGCTTTCAGTTTATTTTATTAGAAGAAAAATACTTTCATTGCAATTATATGTTAATTTGAATTTGTTCCCTTTTGTGAGTGAAAGGTTATTTATTTATTGAAAACAAGGTAAATACAGACTACAATGCTTTGAGGAACCAGAAGGTGAGGCTAAGGCCACAAATCTATCCCTGAAAGCTGAGCTTCCTCCATCCCTCATACAGTTCCCTACAGGGTTCTCCATGCCCCTCCGTCCCTGCCAAAACCACATCTTCACATTTCACCTGCATCAAACAACCTAAGCTTTAGGTTGATGATCTTTTTCTTTTAAGTGGCTGGGTAATTTGACCATAAGGGAGATTATTCTTGGGCTGAGAGAGGACTCAGGAGTTAAAACCTTTGCTTGCAAAGGAAAGGACCTGAGTTCAGATCCCTATATCCCGTGTAAAAAAATGTCAGGCAGTTTGGGTAGTGTCTACAATTCCAGCCCTGGAAAATGGAGCCTGGGAAACACCAGAGTAAAGCAAAAAGGAGGTAAAGCAATCCAGGATGATTTCCAATATCATTCTTGGGCTTTTACAAGCAGAAGTGTTTGAGGGTCTTTGTATATACATACCTGCACAAACATGTGCACACATACACAAATGTACATGCACAAAAAAGAGGAATCATGTTGTTTTTTACAGCATTTGTCCAAATGAAGATACAGTGATTTTCCTGTAGTATCTAAATAATAATGAAATGAATAAACATAAAGGAAATTATGAAAATACTATCCTACATTAGCTAGATTCATGATATATTTTATTTTATTTTATATATTTTTAGATTAGTACATGCATACAATTATATATTATAAAATTGTGTAGTTTTCTTCAAATCTGGGTCCTTTGTGTTGCTTTGTTTGGTTAATGATCAGATCTAGCTCAGGAAAAGTGTGTTGAATGGATGTTCCAGGCATTACGTGATGCAGTTTGACAATAGAAACAAATGCTAAGTTACTTTCTACTGAACACTATCTACTCACTGGGAAAATACTTTCTCTTCTCATTCATGTGGTCTTCCTTTCACTTACTGTCACATTGTAAAATCCAGACAGTTGAGTTATAAATCTGAATAATAAGATGCTTTGAGGTAATCTTTAATTCTCATGCTCCAAACCTAACCAAAGATGAATGGTACCATAAACTGGTAGGAAATTGCAGTATAATAGGCAAAGGTGGATATTAGCATTTCATGAAACATATAATGACTCAACATGGAAAAATGGAAAGGTAAAAGAGCCACTGCAGACAATGAAATATCTGGGCCCTTCAATCTTTCAAACTGAATGGAAAATCTGGCGCTCTGCTGGCCTGTTGAACTTTCAGTTGGTGAGGTTTCTTCTGTGATTATGATAGGTTCAGTGACCACATGCACACTAGTTAGGTACAGCTGTCAACCTGAGAATTGAGAGTTGAACTTTCTGTAATACCTATGAAGATTATTTCATTAAAGCAATCTCTGGCTGAGTCTGCAAGAGATTATCTCATTGATGTGGGAGAACATAACGCACAATGTTTGGGATCATTCCTTGGGCAGGTATGTAATGATTCTGAATTATCTTCACCCCAACTCCTTTCCTCACCCTCTTTTTTTTGCAAAACGCATGAGAGTCCTTATTAGCAGATTTGAACCTGGGCAGGGAAGCGCTGGCCCTTTGTCCAGGGGAAGTTTTATATCTTACTGGTAAGGGGAGGGGACTTCCAACTTAGTAGTTACATGATTGGCTAACAGCCAACAGTTTTGGCGCACAGGGATTGGTCCCCCCCCCCTGAGAAGTTTGAGTTGGCACCTTACTACCCACAACACCTGAGATTCTCTCTTGGGCAACTCCAGTCTGCTGAAAAGTTCTTTTCAGGCACTCAGCTAGGCACATGGGGCTGCATTCCAAGCATTCCAAGCTCTCAGCCTGTCTCTAGTTAGCACTAATGGCTGCACTCTGATTGGGCCACATTATGAAAGCTATATACAAGAACTAAAAGAAAACCAAAATCAGGGTTCTAGGTCTCCTCATTCCCCCCTCTCTCTGGGGCTAAGGAGCCATAATGGGCTCATGGTTGGCTCAGTCTTTCTCTCTGGCAGGGGCTGATATTGTTGCCTGAGAACCATTATTGGACAGTATTTATCTATTCCCTAATAAAAGCTGTTAACTTTGGGGCCCAATCCAGTTGAGTTAGGACTCAGGTAGAGTTAGAGGTCAAGCTGTTTGTTTGATATGGAGGGCTAATTTCCATATCCTTTTATATGGAAGTTGACCATCTTATCTCTGGGAGGATTGGAGTCAGTTTCTCAGCAGCAGTGTTCCTGCAGGTCTCACCCCTTTTTTACTTGACTGAAAATCTTTTCATTCTAAGTAAGTTCTTTATCTTTTGTAGATCGTTTATTGTTTATTTTAGTGTTTATAACATAATTGATGTACACGTGCAATTTCTCATCTTTCTATTTATCACATGACAATGAAATCCAGGCTTGTAAACAATACTTGAAACACTTCCCTGTGTCTTCCATGATTTGTACCTGAATGGAAAAATTCTGAGAGTTGAGAAGCAGCAATCGCACTGGATCAACCAACATCAGTGCATGGCAAGCAGCATCATTGTAGAAGCACAGTGACATTGGTATTTATTCTTCTCTGGTTCACTCTAGAGGTGCTGCACAAGGACCCTCCTGAAATTTGGAGTCTGAAAAAGGAGCAGTCTGTACTCTCTACTGTACCTGTGGCGGTTCAGGTGAAGAGGGGTGAGAATCAACACCTCGGTTGATTTCCCAGACAATTCTGAGCACAGTGTACTTAGGTAGCTTATAGCATCTGCAGCAAAGGCAGGATGGCTGTCGGTGAAAGACCAGAGGATCTGCCATTTCTAGTATCTGCACCTTTGACTGAAAAAAAAATCACTTGAGATCCCACGGAAAATGAAAAGTTAAGTTGGTAGACATGCTAGTTAAACTGAGTGTTTATTACATAATACACGCATGGATTAAGCACCATGATGTGCTCCGTATACCATAATATTTTCATGTGTCAACTAAAAAAATCTTTATATGTATAAAGTTGTATCATCTTTAATGAAAAATAAAGTGAACCTGCAGTGGATGCTCTTTGGCCTGTGTGAACAAATGGGTTCCATGACCCAGACCACTGCGGATTGACGTCCTCTTACCCACACTGACTTTGCAGAAACATTGTCGTGCCTGCACTCCTGAGACCACATGTCCATGCTGTCTCCTGACACAGCGCACCTCCTGCGCGCAGTGTGAGCACTCTGTTAAGAAGCCCTCAGGGCAGTGGGCTGTGCTCTGCAGCACATGCAAATCATCTGGGTCTGGGCAAAACTAAGCACATCTGCAGGACTGGCTCAGCCATTGCCAGGGCCAAGTCCCCAAGTGTCTCGGACCAGAGGGAATAGCACATGGTTGCCTGTAAAGAACATGTTTTCTGACCGTTTGACTAAGATCAAGTAAAGGACATGTTTTCTGTTAGAGTGTGACAGGACGCAATTTGCTATTTGATGAGTACTGTGTACTTTGCTCACCTCATGGTATTAAGATGTTTTCTTGCTACCTTTTCATCTAAGGTGGATTACTGAGAAATCATTTCCCTATATGTAAGAAATTTAAGAAACTTTCCATATATGGTACCTGTGGATGTGATTAAGGTCACAGCTATTCCAATGAGTCCTGAATATGTTAGTGTGGTAGAACATTATCACATGCAAATGGTGCTAGACTAAGATGCAACTTCCATAGACAGATGGAAATATAGATACATAGAGAGATGAAGGATAAACATAGATAGACAAATGATGCATAGATAGATGCATAGATGACAGATGGTAAAATCATAGACATATAATAAGTAAGTAGTAAATAGATGATTGATAATTAGTTATATAGATAGATGATATAAGATAAATGATTGATGATGATAGGCAGATGATGGACAGTAGAAATATGGACAGATGATAGGTAAATAGATAATAGATGGGGATAAATTATATGTATTTAGACAGATACATACATTCAGATGTATATATAAATAAAGACATTTATTTAAAAAACAAAAAAAATATGAAATGGCATCTGTGGCAGCAGAGGGCAGAGAGCTATGAGAGGCTAACATGGTTGATTTAACTAGAGTAGAGGGAACTGATTGTCCACAGATCCGAAGATGGTTCTTATAGCAGTTACACTTTCTCTCAAGCACAAGTAAAAGGAGATTTATTTGACTTATGGTGCCAGAGACAAGATATAGCCCTTTATTGCAGAAAGGGCATGGCAGGCAGCAGAAGCTCGAGGAGGGTTAACACATCCATTATGGAGGCTGAGAGAGCTCACCCATGCTGCAAGCTGCTAAAACAGACTACAAGGAGGGCACGGTTAACCCAACCTCAAGTCCCACCCCGCTATCACACGCCTTTCTTCAGCAAGGCTCCACCCCCGGAAGTTCCATAATCATCCCAAACTCCAACAACAGCTAAGGATTCCAACGCATGAGCCTGAGGGGACAACTTATATTTAAATCATGACAGCGCTGTTGGACCATTGTCATTTGCTGGGATGGAATGAAACATGAAAATACACATATGTGAAAAATTCCCAAGTACGCTGGGTCCTAGGAATGCCCAGGAAATTGCTGCTGCATGGGATGCAACACCAGTCACAGTGTGCTCTGCATCATCTTAGCCTGGAGAGGCATGTCGGTGTGTGTGGTGGAAGGTTTGTGCTGTGGTCGTGTAAGTGTCATTCATTCAACCTCTTTGACAGTATAAACATGTTTATGAATGAAAATTATAATCAGCATTTTCATTGTTTCAGAGAACAGATGCAATGCAGGGAGAAGGGCCAGGCTCAGCCCAGTGGTTCTGCTGCCAACAACTCAGGATCTCTCTAGCTGTGGATTTGTCTGATCGGTGATGACCAGGAACAAAAAGTACAAGCTGCATTCATGCTGCTGATACAAACTTCAGTCCCAAATCTGAAAGATGAAGCAAAAGAAATATTTAAATTTGATAATGAAGTTTCTGGTTTTCTCCCATGCTTTCCTGTGTGTGTGTGTGTGTGTGTGTGTGTGTGTGTGTGTGTGTGTGTGTGTTTACAAGAGATCTCTTGACTGTGAGTTCTTATAAAGTCCAAATTGACATTGGGAATAATCCTTAATTGTTTTACCTTCTTTTTTCTTTTATCTGCTGTTCCCCAGCTGTGCCTTACAGGGTCAATAACACTTGCACATAGAATCACAAGATCTGAATTCAGGCCCTTTGCTTTTGACTTCAAATCCTTAGCCATCATCCCAAACCCTAATGATCTTCTTTACCTTATGACAGTAAAATTTTCTTGTCATTCACCCAGAGTGGTGAATGGTGTTTGTTAATACTTCCAGACAACTCAGAGCTGAAGATCCTGACTATTCCAGATAGGAAGAGATGTGAATTTCACAATAAGAGGCTGTGTAAATAGAAGAGAAGATAGACAATTGTTCAATAGACCTCACGTATTTAAATAAAAATTCAGACTACGATATGCACAGAATAGTGTCTGGATAAGCAAGGTAAAGCCCTGCCAGGGGGGTGTCTCTACTGTCCATCTGTGTTCTCTAGAGCAGTAGTTGTGACCCACAGGTCTGATGGGCATTTCCCAGCACCTCCATCCAGCAAAGCTGCAATAGGTCTGTGTTTGTGCAGTTGCAAAAATCACAGTTGGGTTTGCAGCACTGAACTAATCATACATTTCAGTGAGAAATGTCCCAGTACGTCCATTTATACTTTCTTTTCATTTTTGCTTGAACCCCCTTCAGAATCAGACATTTTCTGTTGACCACGGACTCAGATCTACAGGAATCCACAATGAACCATATGTTAGTGCTTATCCTGTGTCTTTAGATTCTAAGAGAGAACAGCTGTGAGGAACTGTGTGAAATGAATCAGAGTTTTTTTTTTAATTTATTTATTCCACTCATACAAACTTAGCAGGCACTCTGGTCCCTTCCTCCCTCCATCTCTCCCTGTATCCCCTTGCTCCCTCCCCCCTTTTCCCCTTCCTTTCCCCCATCCCTGCCTTTATCCCAGTGCTCCCTCTGCCCCCCCCCCATTCCCTGGAGCATCCTCGAGTGTGCATGTCAAACTTCCCTCTGGGTCCTCCACTCTGATGAGGTGTAAGGACTCAATAGCATTGCCTAGAGCCTTTTCTTGTGTTCCCCTTTAGTATAGGAACACTATTGTGGCTGTTAATACCTTGCTTCTAAGGATCCTAGTGTCTGTGATCCATGCTAGACTTTGGGATGTCACTGATATGTCTGTCATTGTGCAGGTCATGTAAAGTCCTATTATAGTTACTTCGGCCCTACCTTGTGTGGAATATCTTCCATATCATTGCTCCTCCCCATATTTAGGCTCTTACCGCCATCTCTTCCAAAAATTTCCCTGGGCTTTAGGATGGGGAGAGATTAGGCTGACCTGGTTCCAGTTGAAAATAACATAATGCTACAAGGTGAAATGTGAAGCCACTGAGCACAGAGAAGAGAGGAAAGTTGGTTGTGATCTCTGTGCTTGAGGGGAGTAAGAAAGGATCAACTACACGGGAATTCACAAGAGGGGAACATTTTCCATTCATGAGTACAGAACATGATCTCTGGTGAAGAATGTGCAGGACACCTCCTGATATTTCCTCATATCTGTCAATTTGATAATTGAAGGTTTGAGATCTCCCTATCTTCCTCTCCCTCTCTCCCTCTCTCCCTCTCTATCTCTCTTCCTCTCTCCCTGTCTCCCTGTCTCTCTCTCCCTCTCCCTCTCTTTCTCCCTCTCCCTCTCCCTCTCCCTCTTCATCTCCCTCTCCCTCTCCCTTTCTCTTTGTGACCAGTCAGGAACTTGCAATCAAACTGCCACATACCCACATGACATGGGTCAGTCTTTACCTTTGTAAAATAAGCAGCTTGCTGCAGGTGCACAAGCACATGCCCCTCATTAGAACCTAATCTGCACTACCTCCTGCCTACAGATCTGCTTGATCCACATTGACTAAATGGACTCTACATGATAACTTTTTAGATTGAATTACTCAGTAGTTTATTTATAAAGACAGAGGATGAGAGAGTCTCCACTGTTTGCAGCAGCACACACTGGGAGACGCAAGGACAATTTTATAGAGTGAGTTTCCTCTTCACAACATGTGGGTTCCTAGGGTGGAGCTCAGGTTGCCAGTTTACACCTTTATCCCACTAGGTCATCCTAATTTAGTTCCTGATTTGGGGACTTCCATGTTCTGTACCATAAAATCCACTGTGTTAGATTCATTTTTCCATTCCTAAACAAATGCAAGACTGAAACAACTTAATGGAAGAGAGGTTTTTCTTCATACTTAGATGTTCTGCTTGCATTTCCCCACCATGGTAGGCACATTCACACCAATACTCAAAAAAAAAAAAAAAAACTGGCCACAGAAATTGGTGAAAAAGGGACATATTTTCTGGCTTTGTAGAAGGAGGGTATACTGAAGTAACCAAGACATGTATTGCAATATGACTGTACTGACATCTATACAGTCACAAGCAAACTACTTAAGGGAGTGAACACTGCTTTTTATTCTTTCTTCTAATTCTTTCGCTTGGCAGATGGGTCCATACCAATACCTGGGGCCAAGGGAAATGGTCACACCATATTCACAGACTTTTGAGAAATGCAAAAATTGTCACTTACCAGACACGTCTGGCAGAGTAGGCTGAACTATACCAGCTTCCACAGCACCCTGCGTTTTGTTCATTCCTAGGAACTAGATTAACCCACTCTGGGTTTGACCTTCCCAACTACTTATTCAAATATTGCAGACTTGCTTAAGGCTTAACTTGATTACTTATTCTTCACAACTCTTCCAAGAGCTCAAGTCTTCAGTAGTCAAGATGACACCTGTATATAACTATGACATGTATGAGCACACACACAAGACCTGTGAATATATATGTAGAACATGCTAGAAAGCTGGTAAGTGCTACAAACCACCTGCCATAAAACATTTTTTTATATTTGGTTTATCTTGTAAATAACACAAATTTCATTACACTGCAATGAGTTTCCTTACATTGTGATAGCAAATCATCTCGTTTATTTTATTTCCCAGAAAAGTATTATCATTCTACATTTCTCAGTATAGAAATATTCTTTACTGCAAAATTAAGTCATGTGCAGCCAGTGATTAATCTACCAGTATTATTACACCATTGCATATAAAATATGTATTTCTGAACTCCTCTGACTAGCAGGTACAAATCCAATCCTATGCATTTTCATAATTTCCCCATGGATTATACAAGGAATTAATTAATATGTGACTGAAAAAATCTTTATCTTCTTATGAAAATATTTTATTAACATTTTCACCGCTTAACTATTACTGCCAAAAGCACTCATGACAGCCAATTATAAAGAAGTAGGAAATGAAAATCCAAGAAACTCCCACTATGGTTCACACAGTCAAAAGAGCATAGCTCAAAGCTTGTGTGTTAATAGCATCAGAGTGAGAAGAGGAAATGATTTACACAGAAATTTACAGAGAAAAAAGTCCAACTTTCTACCAGAGTAGATGCTCATCTGATTTTTTCATTCTTCTGCAATGCATGAAAAATTTCCAATGGGACACATGTATCATCTGACCCAGAGAGAGGAGCCCACCAGGCAAAGATGTGCCATGCTGATGACCTGTAAATAAAAAGCAGATGTCTCTACAGCCTCAGGATGCTTTCAGAATCCTGCCAGCTCAACAGGCTTCCTTAATGCACTTCTGCACCCTGAACAGTGGTCTCACTCTCTACTGCTCCATTTTGCCACTCACGCTGAACACCTTTATTTAAAATTCCACTTCAAGCTTCATGTTCCCAAAGTGAAATATGTGACTTCTGTTGGGTAAGTCTTGGAAGGGAGTGGGTTTCAGATGTTCTTTTGGGGGGATGCTTGGATGAATGGGATGAGTTATAAAACTTCAGGTCTTTTGCCCATGAATATCACTACACCGTTGACACTTCAGATATAATAACATGCATTAACATCCAATGAACTTGCAGGAGTGAAGACTGGTCTTGTAAGGTAAACCATGTTCTTTTTTTCCCATAATCTTTACAGGATACCAAAAGCCTTTTTTTTTTTGCCATGACTACATCAGCAATGACCATCCCTACTAACATCCCAAAGTCATCAAGAAACATTTGTCTTTTGCTATATTACAGATATGCTGCCATCAACATAGTTTGGACAGAATATGAAATTTGTGACAAAGACATTTTGAGTATTTCTGTGGGTATTCAGAAAATCTCCCATTTTGTTTTGAAATTCCAACTTTCATGATTTTAAACACTGTCTCTTAGTGGTATCTAATTATGTAAAAGAAACTTTCATCAATTGTATCTTTTTCTGACATTATCTGGAAAGTGAAGTACATACAAAACTCCATCACTTAGATTGCCTTTGAGAAGCTAACACTAAGGTATAGAGTCCTTTCTTACTACTTTATGGATTAAAGATATATAAGAAGAAGGCAAAGCAAAATGTTGGTGTAGCTGTTACTGTCTCCTGCTATTGTGAGACAATACTGACAACCAACATGGAAGGAAAAGGAGATTAATTGGTGGCTTAGGGTTCCAGAAGGGAGATACAGTCCACAGTATGGAAAAGGCGTTGCAGGCCAACCATGAGGAAAGGAAGACTAGATCAAGTCAGGTCTATCACATAGACCCAGAGTGCTCATCATGCTTAAGCATTCAACAGCCAAGTCCCAGTGTAAGAAAACTGGAGCTAACAAATATCAAGGCCTGGCCCTGCCTGGTGTCTCTCTCCAGGAAGGATTCATCTCTCTTAGGTGACCTTCCCAAACATTGACAATAGCTAAGGATATAAACACATGAGCTTGTGGGCAACTATTCCTATTCCAAGCACAATATTTGGAAACATGAAGAAAATATCAGAATGTTACCAAATTCTGTGTCCTGACAGAGTTGCTGCAGCTGAGTGAGGACATCTGGTTCACATGAAAACTGGACTCCCTGGCGATTTCCACCAGAAAATCCACAGTAAGCTTCACATCCAGGCTGCATTTGAACCAAGATGTCAGCGGATATCAACATCAGGGGAGCAGTCATGGGACCCACATTTACACTTCTGCTTCTCAGTGCTTTATGCTACCTCCACTGTGGGAGGTAAATGATACCCTGCTGACAGTAGTAAGTTGCAAAATCTTCAGGCTGCAGTTTGCTGATGGTGAGGGTGAAATCTGTCCCAGATCCACTCAGTTTGAAAAGAGGTTGCAGCATAGATGAGGATTTGAGGAGCTTTGTCTGGCTTCTGTTGATACCAATGTAAGCCACAGCCTATGCTCTGACTGGCCTTGCAGTTGATGGTGACTCTGTCTCCTGGAGATGCAGCCATAGATGGAGTCTGGGTCAGCTGAATGTCACATCTCACACCTGACATTGGAAATGTAAAAAAATAAGGCATCGCATATTGATAATAATGAAAGAGCTGAGTTTGACTAAATATCTGTCAGTGCTGTTCACTTTGGGCTGGGGAGCCCCCATCCTGTCCTTCATTACCTGAAGAGGAGCAGGAGCCCCAGAAGCTGAGCAGGGGTCTTCATGTCCATGCTGTGTCCTGACTGGGACTGACCCCTGCACAGGGTGTGACCAGCCTGATAAAGTCCTCAGGGCAGTGGGCTGTGCTCTGTGTATGCAAATCAGCAGCAGCTGGGCAGGGATCACAGCTGTAGGGCTGGCACACATGAGTGACTCTGCAAGGGCTCAGTAACCCTGAGTGCCCCCATTCTTCCAGGACAGTGCAGATTTGCCCTCACAGATGATATTTCCTTTCGAGGGCATCAGCAAACATAGTTAGGCTCCTGTGTAGGAGTGGAGTGCTAGAAAATTCCCACCTGGATTCTCCTATGCATTTCTTACTAGCTTTATTTCAGTCTAGTGTGTCAAAAGACGTTTTTAAAAGCCTGTGTATTTAATCCCATGGGTTTTGCTCTGGCTCTTAATTTCTTTGGTTGATTATTTGTCAATGCTACTATCCCAGGTAGAAAGAGCTATGGATCTGATATGAATCTGTGGTGTCAATAGAAGTGATGATAGACAGATGTTAGATAGATTTCAAAATTTTAAATAAGAAATCAGTGTACAATAGTGTCCTAATAATTCAGGTAAAGCCCATCCACAGGATATCTCTAGTGTCCATCTCTGCTCTCTGGAGCAGTAGTTGTGGCCAATAGGTTCTGACATGCATTTGTCAGCACCTTCATGCAGCACAGCTGCACTAGAGCTGCGCTTTCTGCACTTGCAAAAGCTCAGGTGTGTTACCAGTGATGTGAGATGTGTTCTTTGTGTGCATTTATACTTTCTTGTCCTTTTTGAGTGAATCCCCTTGAGAAGCAGAAGTTTTCTCGATAACAAGGGCTCAGATCTACAGGAATGCACTGAGACCCATATCATCTCTATGTCAGTACTTAATCCATGTCTTTAGATTCAAATGCAGAATAGTTGTGGGCGACTGTGTGAAATGACTGAATTGTTGAAAAGAGCATGATGCTACAAGGTGAAAGGTGAAGTCATTCAGAACAGTGAAGAGGAGAAAGTTAACTGTGATATCTGTGTTTGAGGGGAGTGAATAAGGGTCAACTACAGAGAAATTTACAAGAGGGGAACATTTTCCATTCATGAGTACAGGACATGATCTCTGGTGAAGAATGTGATAAATGGTGGAGTCTTCAGATTCCAGGCTGCTGATGCTGAGAGGAAATTAGTCCTGACCCAATGCCACTGAATCTGGGTGAGATCCCTAGATAGCAGGTTTTTCACCCATTCGATCAGGAGTTGAGGGGCTTTGCCTGGTTTCTGTTGGAACCAGTTTAAGTAAGTGCAGATGTCCTGACTTTCATGACAATTGGTGGTGACCTTGTCTCCCAGAGATGCAAACAATGAAGTCTGAGACTGCGTCATCTGGAAGTCACATCTTGCACCTGACATCATAAGACGAAACAAAGAGTTTCCTTATGAGTATGCGACAACAGAACCTCCCTGTAAGGACAGGCATTGGCCACCTTGGGCCAGTGTAATCCCAGGGTTCTCCTCACTTACTGGGGAGCCAGAGCAGCAGCAGCCCTAAAATGTGAGCATGAATCCAGATGTCCATGCTGTCTCCTGACACAGCGCACCTCCTGCGCGCAGTGTGAGCACTCTGTTGAGAAGCCCTCAGGGCAGTGGGCTGTGCTCTGCAGCACATGCAAATCATCTGGGTCTGGGCAAAACTAAGCACATCTGCAGGGCTGGCTCAGCCATTGCCAGGCCAAGTCCCCAGGTGTCCCAGACCTAGAGGGAATAGCACATGGTGCCTGTAAAGAACATGTTTTCTGACCTTTTGACTAAGATCAAGTAAAGGACATGTTTTCTGTTAGAGAGTGACAGGATGCAATTTGCTATTTGATGAGTACTGTGTACTTTGCTCACCTCATGGTATTAAGATGTTTTCTTGCTGCCTTTTCATCTAAGACGGATTACTGAGAAATCATTTCCCCATATGTAAGAAATTTAAGAAACTTTCCATATATGGTACCTATGGTACTCAGCCATCAAAATGATAAATTAATGCAATTTTCTGGGAAATGGATGGAATTAAAAACAATTATATTGAGTGAAAGTGTCCCAGACACAGAAAATAAAGAGCCGTATGTAACTCCCTAATAGGTGGCTCCTAGTACTAAACCCACTTAGAAACACACTCAAGATAAATCTCGATAATACCCTACAGTATTGCAAAGATAATAAACAGGAGAGAAGGGGAAGGAGGGCCCCACCAGAAACAAGGAGAGAGGGATCATTCTATAGCAGAGATAATAGACCACCATCAAGGACTCCAAGTAAGTAATGAGACATCTGGTACTTATAAGCTCAGACTTTCCTTCCTGCACTTGCAACTAATGGTGTATGATCTACCAGAAATGGAAGGGCACAGTCTGGCAGATAGAGGTAACCATTTTGCAATGGAGACTGACCCAACCTCTACTGCAGTCCTCCTATTCTTAGTCCATCTATCTTTGAATCTATTCTTATAAGACTCTATAATATGTGTAGAACCACGAACGAATTCAGGAACCACCATGGACGCCTCCACCTCCTTCTGCCCCGGGATTCACAGGCTCCGCCCTACCAGGACCAGAAGTGCAGGCCGCCCCCACTTCTGCCTGGCGTCTATACGTGGGATCCAAACTCAGGACCTTCCACCTGCAAGGCGGAGGCTTAACCCCTGAGCCACCTCTCCAGCCCATAAGACTCTATTTTAACAGCTTTTATCTCTGGCCAGGAGGTGACATCCAATACCCATCAGGATGGAGCCAAGGGCATTGCAGGAGCAGCAAAACTGAAAAAAAAAAACAAACCATAATTCAGAACATCAGAGACTCTATATCAACCACCTGGAATCAGGCCTGCCGAATCTCTCCCTATCCTGAAGCTCAGGGAAATTTGCGGAAAAGCAGGCGGTAAAATTGTAAGAGCACAAGGATGGGAGGAGTCAAGATATGCAAGATACTCCACACAAGTTAAGGCCGAAGCAATCGTAATAGGACTCTGCATTATTGTTCAATGATCAACTTATCATTGAACCCTCAAAGTCTAGCATGGACTAAACACACTAGGATCTTTGGAACAAGGGATTAACAGTCACAGTAGTGTTCCTATACTTATGGCAAACACAAGAAAGAGGTCTAGGAAATGCCACTGAGTCAGAGAGGAGGACCCAGAGGAACGTTTGATATACACATTAAAGAATGCTTCAGAGATGGGTGGAGGAGCACTGGGAGAAAGGGAGGGAGGGGGAAAGGAAGGGGAAAAGGGGGAGGGAGCAGAGGGTCCAGGGAGGGGTGGAGAGAGGGAGGGGACAGGGGTACCTATTACATTTGTATGAGCAGAAAAATAAATAAATTAAATAAAACAATTGCCCAGCCACATCTCTTGGTACAGCTTGGCAGATGGGTTAACACTAATATCAGGGACCAAGGGAAATGGTTGGACCATATTCACAGATGTCTGAGAAAGGCAAAAATCCTCAATTGCCAGAATAGCATATCTTATTAGGTATATTGAAGTATATCACCTTCTTTAGCCAGTTCCCTCCATCTTGTTCATGCCTAGGGACTAGACCACCCACTATGGGGTTGGCGCTCTCCACCAGTTGTTCAAACACAGCATGCTTCCTCAGGGTAGCTTGACTACTAATACCTGAGGACTTTGCCCTGAGTTCAAGCCTTCACTTGTCAGGGTGATACCTGTATATAACTATGACATGCATGAGCACACTCACAAGACCTGTGCAAATGCATGTAGGACATGTTACAAAGCTGGTCTTTCATGGTAGGTGCTACAGACCACCTGCATAAAACGTTTCCTTGTATTTAGCCTATCTGTTAAAAGTACAAATTTCATCACCATATTACTCATACTTATTTTATTTTCCCAGAAAAAAATCAGTATTCTCTATTCTTTGGTACAGAAATATTCCTTTACTGAAAAACAGTATTGCAAGCAGCCAATGTGCTGAAAATTGATCTACAAGTATAATCACAACATTGAATTGAAATTATGTATTTCCTGAACTCCTTTATCTAGAAGCTATAAATCAGATGCATTTTCATGTTTTCACCAAGAACTAAAGAAAGAATTAATTTATATGTGACTCAAAAAATCTTTTCTTCTCATGAAAATATTTTGTTAATGGTTTCACTACTTAAATATTACTGCCAAAAGAAGTCATGACACCCAAGCTTAAAGAAGTAAGAAAAGAAAATCTATGTGACTTCCATCATGGTTTCACAAAGTCAAAAGAGCAAAGTACAGAACCTGTGTGTTAAAAGAATCACATTGAGAGAGAAGAAATGATTTAAAGTACACAGAACAGTTTCTGCTTGAATAGATGCTCATCTGATTTTTCATTCTTCTACAATGCATGAAACGTTTACAGTGGGACACTGTATTGTCTGACCCACAGAGAGGAATCCCACCAGGCCAAAGATGTGCCAAGGTAATGAGCCTGTGAAGGAAGACAGATACCTCTAGACTCAGGATGCTTTTGTAATCCTTTCAGTTCCACAGGCTTCCTTCATGTACATCTGCACCCTGATCATTGGACTTTCTCCACTGATCTGTTGTGGCAGTGACCATGACCACCCTGTGCTTAAAAGGTCACTTCAGGATGCATGTTTCCTACTGAAGTACATGGCTTATGTTGGTCGCTGTTGGAGTGGGTTTCAGATGTTCTTTTTGGGGGATACTTCCCTGAATAGGAAGGAGTGACATGACTTTAGCTCTTTTCCCCATGAAGTTCATTATAGTTTCAATACTTTGATTTAAAATTTGCTTTACACATTATCATCCTATGAGCTTGCAGGAGTGAAGATTGATCTTGTAAGCAACACCGTGTTCCTTTCCTCACTGATTCTTCACAGGACTTCACAGGACTTTCCTAACATAATTGCTTCAGGAACAACCATCCTTACTATTATGCCTAAACTCATCAAATAGATGCCAAAGCAATATTAGTACTCTGCTATATTTCATCTGTTGGACAGAGTCTTTAATTTGTGAAAGTAAGACAACCTTTTTTGTCATTCTGGGTATTTCTTTGGGTATTTGGAAAATTCTCCATCCTGTTCTGAAATTCCAAAATTCACTACTTTAAAGACAGTTTCTTAGTGGTTTACAATTATGCACATCAAACTTATAGAAATAGCGTCTTTTTTCTGACATTAACTTAGGAAAGCATAATTGTATGCATAACACCAGCATTTTGATTACCCTTGACTAGCTAACACTAAGGATATCTAGTATAGAATCCTTTCTCTGCTACTTTGAGTATTAAAAGTATATAAGAAGTCAAAATAGAAAGTCATTGTAGCAGTTACTCTCTCCTGCTATAGAGATATAACCAACTTGGACAGAAAGAGAGATTTAGTGTCCCAGAGCAGATACGCAGTCCTTATATGGAAAAGATGTGGCAGGAGAGCCATGAGGTCAGGATGACTAGATTAAGTCAGGTCCATCAGGACAGGGAGTTCATGATTCAGAGATCAAGAGCCGGTTGCCAGGGGAAGAAGGGTGGGGCTCACAAACTTCAATGTCTGGCCCCTGTCAGGTGTCTTCCTGCAGCAAGGATCTATCTTCCAAATTTGACCTTCCTAAATATTGACATAGCTAAGGATTCAAACACAAGAGTCTGCGGACGACCGATCCATAATATTTAGGATTATAGGGAAAAATGTCTAAGGGTTACCAAATCTGCAGGCAGGATGGAATTGGTGCTGCTCAGTGGGAGGACGTCTGGTTCACATGCAAACAAGCCTCCCTGACCATTTCCAGCAGAAGATCCACCAGAAGTTTCACAGCCTGGCTGCATCTGAGCCAAGATCTCAGCAGATGCCCACGACAGGTGAACAGTTGGAGTGATCAAGCCTCATACTTCTGCTCTTAGTGTGGTTTATGCTGTGACTTTGCTGTGGGATGGTAATTTTTATCCTGGTGACAGTAGTAAGATGCAAATACTTCAGGCTGCTGGTTGCTGATAGTGAGGGTAAAATCTGTCCCTCATCCACTGCCACAGAACCTTGAGGAGACTCCAGTTTGCAAATTGGCTGCACCATAGATCAATAGTGGAGGAGCTTTGTCAGGCTTCTGTTGATACCAGTGTAGGTCCTTGCTTGTGCCCTGACTGGCCTTGCAGTTGATGGTGACTCTGTCTCCTGGAGATGCAGCCACAGATGGAGCCTGGGTCAGCTGGATGTCACATCTCACACCTGACATCAGAAATAAAAATAAGACACCGGGTACTAATAATTGTCTAATAACAGAGTTTTCCTAAACATCCTGCAGTGCTGCTCACATTGGGCTGAGAAACCCCCCATGCTGCCCTTCATTACCTGGGAGCCAGAGGAGCAGGAGCCCCAGAAGCTGAGCAGGGGTCTTCATGTCCATGCTGTGTCCTGACTGGGACTGACCCCTGCACAGGCTGTGACCAGCCTGATAAAATCCTCGGGGCAGTGGTCTGTGGTTTAGTTACGCAAATCAGCAGCAGCTCAGCAGTGGACACAGATGCAGGGCTGGCACATGTGAGTGACTCTGTAAGGGCTCAGTAACCCTGAATGTGCCCATTCTTCGAGGTCAGTGCAGATATGCCCTCAGAGATGATGTTTCTGTTGGGGGGATTCATGCTGCAGTCTGGGAGTGGAGTGATGGTCTGCTTCTGTGTGGTTTCTCCTATGCATTTCTTTCTAGCTTCACTTCAGCCAAGTCAGTCTTCCTCTGAATGTGAAAGACATTGAAAAGTCCTGTTTGCATCCAGTCCTGTGTGTTTTGCTCAAGCCCTTAACCTCTTGAGGGTCACACACACACAGTGTATATTCACTAATGATTAACTTATTTGAAGCATTAAATAACCACCCCTGTTTCACTGCATGGGTTCTGTATTTAATGAACATTTAGTTTCATATTTGTGTGGCTACATCACATCTATATCCCTCAAATATCTTATCCCATCCTTTTACTTTCAGTCTCTATGCTCCCTAGAAGTCAAGTGAGTTTTTTATAAGGAACCCTTTCTGGGTCTTGTTTATTCACTTGTCTCTAAATTGGAGAATGCAATTATTGGCAAGTAAATTCTTACTCTAGCCAATAATATAACTTGCTTCTTATAATTTATTTTATGTTTTGTTAATCTTGTTAGCTAAGTTCATCTCTCTATTTGTGTGTTGAGATGACTTGTCTATTATTTTGGGTATATATGTACTAGAAGTGTTACTTTGTGAGTGTCATGTGACTTACTATATTACCTTTTTTAAAAGCAAATAATACATAAATAGTCATGTTAATTTATGAATCCCAAACTAACAAAATATGTTAAACATAAATAATGGGGTCTCTTACATGTGGCTCAATGTGTGACATATGAAAATCTACTCACACCATTTTAAATACCATTCACAAGACTATAAAACAAATTCATTTACCGATTAATTCACAGAAATTACATCATGTTTGATGTATTATTTTCAATATACTTTAGGGTAGGATAAATCTTTCATGTATATACATACATGCACATAAATGTTTACATTGGTATATTTGTATGTGTATAGAGATATACATTTATATATCTATGTATGTATACATATAATTGCTATTCTTATTTCCTGTGTGGTCATTCTGTAGTGCACATGGCAACTGTACCTTTAAAGGCCTCTACTTATGCAATTCTGCTCCCAAGTCAATGCTGTTGGCAACAAAACTGTTGAACTGTTGGTACAAGGAAGTCTGAAGAAATGTCCAGAAATCAGTCGGAGCCTTGTCAGTGAGATACTTTTCAGAACCAGATTTCTAGACTTCAATGGTAAAGCTGACCCCTTGCACCCAGCTGTCCTCAAAGGAAGCAGGTGTTGTGAACAGAATAACTGCAGGCATCCCAAGGAGGTTTTTGCATTGTGTTATATCACTGTGAAACCCACTGTAACACTGGTGGCAGTAATAAACTGTCAAGTCCTCAGGCTCCAGGCTGCTGATGGTGAGAGTGAAGGCTGTCCCAGACCCACTGCCGCTGAACTGCATTTGGGACACCAGAGACTGGTGGAAGCATGGGAATGAGCAGCCTATTAGCCTACCCAGGTTTCTGCTGGTACCAGGCTAAGTGGTTGCTCACACTCATACTGGCCGTGCAAGTGAAGGTGGCTGTTTCCCCAGGAGACAGAGAGGCTGGGGACTGTGTCAATGGGACTTGGCCCAAATACCTGATACAAAAAAGAGAAAAGTTATCCAGATACTCCTCATCTTCTTAGCAGAGGCAGCCTGGTTAAAGTGCAGGTTACTTTATTCTGAGACCCACAAGAGCCAGGTCACAAGACCCCACAAGGTTGAGAGCATTCACAGACAGGGAAAACCATCCTGTTTCTCTCACCTGGCAGCCAAAGTAACAGGTGGCAGAGAAGCAGAGATGGAGCTTCCATGGTTTACTCTGAGTCTTAAAGAAAGCAAAAATGAGAAAGAGAGAAAGAGGAAGAAGGAAAAAGGGAAGGGGAAGGGGAAGGGAAGGGGAAGGGAAAGGGGAAGGGGAAGGGAGAAAGAAAGCTGATCCTGGAGCGCCCTCTTGGGGCAGACAACAACCTTCTGTCCTAGAGATCAGAAACATTCAGCTGGAAGCAGCCTGAAAGCCTGAGCTGCAGGGACCTCTGACCCTGGACCCTCACTAACTCCCACCTGCCAGCTCCTCGCCAGGCTTCAGGGAGAGGGAGGACTGTAAATGCTGTCAGAAGCCAGATTCAATGTTTGTGTGTAACAAAGAAAATAAATTTAAGAGGTTGTTAAAATGAGTCATGTTCTTCACCTTTATATGAGAGGATATCATGTTTGTACTGTGGGATTTAACAGAGTAGATTGTTAAGATGTGGGGGAGCCACATCTACTTCTTCCCTAAAACCAAAGCCTTCCAGTGTCTTTAAAAGTTTGGATCCCAGTGATACCCGCCATCATAGCAGAGGCGGGAGATGGTGCACCTCATACAGTCGGCATCTCAAGTCTGCATTCCTGGAGGTTTATGTTCTGGTGCCCATCACTGTGGGGGGGCATGCCAATACTGTGGATAGTAGTAGGTTCAACAGCTTCACATCCACAGCTGTTAGTGGTGAGAGTGAAATCTGCCCAAAATCCACTGCTCAAGATTCAGCGGCAGTGGACCTGAGATAGATTTCACACTCACCATCAGCAATCTCAGCCTGAAGACTTTGCAACTTACTGCTGTCTACAGGAATTCAGTGCTCCTCAAGTGACTACTTGTAGGCAGCTGATCCCTTCAGCTTGACCTTCCAGACAAGTCTGAGATCCTCATGACTGACAGTTTGCTTCCTCTGTGGCAAATCCAGGCAGCCACTGACTCTGATGCAGAACCACAGGATGACCCCCTTTCTACTGTTCACTGTCAGTCATCATAGTTCTGAAAAGACCACCAAAGGAAATAGCGAATACTCAGCTTACCAAATACACTGATTTAATTGCTCATTATTTATATTTATGTTTTTATCTCATTTTATACTTCAAAATACATAGACTTTCCTTATGCCAATCAAAAGTTCCCTAGAAGGTCACAAGGCTGACTTTTATCCTCTTTATTTAAAAAAAATCCTTTCTCGATTGAATGATAGACAGATAGGTAGATATAGCTTTAGCTATAGCTATTGATATAGATATGGATATGGATATAGATATTATTTGCTGCACAATTCTGAACAGATACCATAACTCAAATACCTCGTAACTCTTGAGCTGTGTCCCTTATCAGCTCAGCTGTCCCACAGTGGCTCTGTTCTGGCTTTGCTAGTGAGGATGAGGAGAAGGAGAAGGAGCATCTCTGGCCCTTTATTCTGGAACCTTCCATGTCCTTGACAGCTTGACTATATCTAGAAATGCTCTGGCCAGGTGGAGGCTCTAGGAGGAGCAGCTGGGCAGCCCAGGCTCACACTTCGCTGTCATTGAGTGGTTTGTGGTATGGCTTGTATCTTTGTGCATGGGTAACTGCTATACTGTTGACGATAATAATCTGCGATGTCTTCAGAGTCCAGGCTGCTGCTGCTGAGGGTAAAATCTGTTCCAGATCCACTATTGCCAAACGTCGAAGGGACCCCAGAGTGCAACCTGGATGGAGAATATTCAAGGAGCTTAGGAGTTCTGGTTTCTGCTGATGCCAAGCTAGTGCATAACGAACACTCTGGCTGGCCTGGCACTTGATGGTGACTCTGTCTCTTAGAGGTGCAGATAGGGAGGATGGAGGCTGGATCATCCAGACATCATATGTAGTACCTGATATGTTAAATAAAACAGCAGGACATAACAGTGCATATTGACAAACATTTTATGAGATGCATTTGCTGGCAAACCAAGCACCACAGTGAGATAAGCAATTTCCCACTGTTGTCTTTCCTCACCTGCAACCAGAGCAACAGGAGCCCCAAGAGCTGAGTTAGGGTGTGTCCCATGCTGTGTCCTGATTGGGATGCACTCCTGTCTAGGATGTGATCAGTCTCTTAAGAAGTCTTTAGATCACATGGTAATCAGCAGGGGCTGGGCACAGCCATGTGGTGTGTCTGAGCCACTGCACAAGCCCATGGTCCCCATGTATCCAAATCTACACCAGAAGAGCAAAACTATGCATGCAGTTATCATGTTTCTACCTCAAGTTCATATTTTTATGAACATTTAAATTAGATCCAGAATTTTAAAAGGACATGTCAATAGTTGAAATAATGTATTGCATAGTTTTGAGCAAATGTCTAAATATATTACTGTTATAAGAAACTCCTAAAATAATACTGAGTATTATATAAGGGCTTTAACTTACAGATTATTTCTCCATTGGGTAAAAGTGTAATGCTCTATGTATTTCCAGTCTGAGTATTTTTCAAAAATAATAATGAATCTTTTTTTTAAATATTAAACTTTGTTTTATTCTTACCATAGAAGAAATAAAGAAAAGAATAAGAATCAAGCTTAATATATTCAGAATTTTGCAATATTACCTTATCAATAATAATAAATGGGTCCTTACAAAATGAAGCAAGACATTGAGAATGACATAATACTGCATTTTCTCAGGGAATACGTCACACACACTCGTATCATTATCTGAGATACAGGCCTTTTTCAACAGAGGGAATTATGGGATGAAAATCACTCTCCATTGAGGACTTTCACATTCTGTGTCCTGCAGTGGTGTTTTATAGTTTATTTCCAACAGCTCTTCAGCAAGAAGCTCAAAACCTGATAATAAAAATCACAGCTGACCAGCATGTGTATTTGCCACGTCTGTCACTTTCTCCTCTAACTCTTCACCTGTGAGTGGGGACGTCATCCTGCTGACCCAGTCTCCAGCCTCACAGTGCACATCCTCAACAGAGTAAGTTCTGTTTCCCCACAAGCCAGTGCATATGCACAGAAATACCCTAGAATGAACTAAAACTCAGAAATTATATCCTGTTTCAGAGATTATTTTTAATGTAATTTAGGGTAGGATAAATCTCGCATGTATATACATACATTAATGTATATATGTATATTTGAATGTGCATAGAGATATACATTTACATATGCATGTATGTATACATGTTATTGCTGTTCTTAATCCTATGTGGTCATTTTGCAGTGCACACGGCAGCTGTGCCTTTAAAGGTCTCCACTCATGTGGTTCTGCTCTGACGTCACTGCCATTGGCAGCAAAACTGCTGAAATGTCTGTGGAAGGAAATCTGAGGAAAAGTCCAGGAATCAGTCCCAGTCTTGTCAGTGACATACTTTTCAGAATCACAAGACTTCCAGACAGACTGACATGTAAAGCTAGTCCCCCTTACCCCGTTGTTCACAAAGGAAGCAGGTGTTGTGAGCAGAATAACTGCGGGCGTCCCAAGGAGGTTTTTGTATTGTGTTACATCACTGTGATACCCACTATAATACTGGTAGCAGTAATAATTTGCCAAGTCCTCAGGCTCCAGGCTGCTGATGGTAAGAGTAAAGGCTGTCCCAGACCCACTGCCGCTGAACCGGGTTGGGACACCATCAACTCTGGTGGAAGCACTGCGGATGAGGAGCCTGGGAGCCTGTCCAGGCTTCTGCTGGTACCAGGCTAAGTAGCTGCTGATACTCGTACTGGCCGTGCAAGTGAAGTGGCTGTTTCCCCAGGAGACAAAGCCAGGGAGGCAGGGGACTGTGTCAGCAGGGCTTGGCCCAAAATACCTGAGACAAAAATAAGAGAGGAAAATTATCCAGATACTCCTGATCCTCTTAGCAGAGGCAGCCTGGTTAAAGTGCAGGTTACTTTATTCTGAGACCCACAAGAGCCAGGTCACAAGACCCCACAAGGTTGAGAGCATTCACAGACAGGGAAAACCATCCTGTTTCTCTCACCTGGCAGCCAAAGTAGCAGGAGGCAGAGAAGCTGAGTTGGAGCTTCCATGGTTCTCTGAGTCTTACAGGAGGCAGCTCTTCACCCAGAGCTTGGGGGCTTTAATAAGGGTTGTGGAGCTCAAGGTGGGTGGAGAGGAGTATGCAAAACCTCTGAGGGGGGCTGGGCTTCTAACTGCAGAGATGTTGTCCTCCTTTCTTTCCACTTCACAGCCCCCACCCAGATGGTCATGTCAACAACACCCTTGGCTTTGCTGAAGTACAGAATTTCCTTTATGTGGTTACACAATTAAAAGCATGTCTTCTTGTCCTACCAAACACTGTTGGTATTCTTCAGTATAAACTTTTTGGGGAACAAAAACAGAGCCTATGAGATCTAGAATTTATTTGTCACCAAAACATTAATCATCTTTTCTCTGGTGTATTGTGTTATAGTGAGTAAATGAATCATTTAGAGAAAGTCATATTCCAGACATACTCTGCCCCTGTTGCTTAGCAGTCCCTTCTTCTACAGAAGTGAACGAGGGTCAACATGCAATGAGGCTCTGTAGTACAGGTGCCTGGACAACCACGATTGACCAATGAGCTGTAATGCTTTTTGTTCTCTAAACGCAGATAACAGCATGTCCCAGACAAGCAGTAAATACTCAAGGAATGATCTTCTCTATGCCATCTATGCCAGTTAGGGACAGGGGTCAACTTTACAGTTGAATGTTGAGCTTGGGTTAAGTCAGTGTAGGATAGATAGGCAAGGCAAGTCCTAAGCAAGCCTGTGGGACTAATTGATGTGAGAAGCTTCAGCCCATGGTGGGTAGGACTATTCTATGGGAAGGTGAGAAAGCAAGAGCCAAAGGAAAAATAAAGAAAGGGAAGGAAGGAAGGAAGGAAGGAAGGAAGGAAGGAAGGAAGGAAGAAGAAGGAAGGAAGGAAGAAAGAAGAAGAAAGAAAGAAAAAGAAAGAAAGAAGAAAAGAAAAGAAAGAAAGAAAGAAAGAAAGAAGAAAGAAAGAAGAAAGAAAGGAAGAAAGAAAGAAGAAAGAAAGAAAGAAAGAAAGAAAGAAAGAAAGAAAGAAAGAAAGAAAGAAAGAAAGAAAGAAAGAAAGAAGAAAAGAAAGATGGATGATCCTGGAGCGCCCTCTTGGGGCAGACAACAGTCTTGCGTCCTAGAAAACAAACATTCAGCAGGAAGCAGCCTGAAAGCCTGAACTGCTGGACCTCTGACCCTGGACCCTCACTAGCTCCCACCTGCCAGCTCCTCGCCAGGTTTCAGGGAGGAGGGGAGGACTGTGACATGCTGTCTGCAGCCAGATGCAATGCTTCTGTGTAACAAAGACAATATATTTTAAAAAGTTGTTAAAAGGGGTCATGTTCTGCATATTTAAGTGTTCATATTGTGGGACTGAACAGGATAGCGTGCTAAGATGTGGGGGAGCCACATCTCCCTCTCCCCTCAAACAAAAGCCTTCCAGTGTCTTTCAAAGCTTGTATCCCAGTGAGACCCGCAGTCACGGAGGAGGCACGAGATGGCGCAGCTCATATAGTTGGCCTCTCATGTCTGCATCCCAGGAGGTTTATGTTCTGGTGTCTGTCACCATGGGGGCATCCTACTGCTGCGGATAGTAGTAGGTGTAACAGCTTCAGATGCCAAACTGTTAGTGGTGAGAGTGAAATCCTCCAGGAATTCACTGCTCCTGAACTTTGATGGAACTACAGTTTCAATAGGGTGGATCAGAAACCAAAGCTTAGGAGCTTTCCCCACTTTGCTTCAAAACCAAGCAAAATAGCCAGCAATTTCCTGATTGGTTGGGCAAGTCATGGTGACACTTTCTCTTAGAGAGGCAAAGTGGAAGGATGGAGACTGGGAGAACTGGATATCACACAGGTCACCTGATGTTGAACAAACAAAAATATGCACACTAAGTAATGCTATAAACAGACTTAAAAATCTGAAAGCACGGATCGCACTGGGCTGAGTAAACCCACAAATCCAGGGTGTCGTCCTTGCTCATGGGGAGCCAGAGCAGCAGAGGCCCCAGGAGCTGGGCGGAGACCCTCATGGTGGATCTTTGAGCTGACTGGGGCTGACTCCTGCACAGTGTTAGAACGGCCCTTTATGAAGTCCTCCAGGCAGTGGGTTGGGCTGTGGGCACATGCAGATCAACAGGAGCCGGGCAGTACTGGGCACAGCCTGGCTGTTGACAGTGGGATAGAGGCTGCCAGGGCTTTAGTGATTCCTGACTGACACACAGTGTGGGCTTTCTTGGGATGTTTCTGTTCACCTGGATTGATGTCTTCTTTGGTGTTTACTCTGCACAAGCCAAGGGTAACTACTCCTGGTCTCCCTTGAACAGCACCAATTGACCTAAGATTATGTTTCTGTCTGTCCAGCATTTTCTGTTATAAAAGATGTTTAGGGAACTTTAAACCATGGTTGAAATGCACCTTTGAACTAGGTGGAATTATAGTTGGGTAGCATGAGTGTTACAAAGAACATGTATTATAATATTTAAGAGCAGTGTTAATAGGCTTTCAGTTTGTTTTATTAGAAGAAAAATACTTTCATTGCAATTATGTGTTAATTTGAAATTGTTCCCTTTTGTAAGTGAAAGGTTATTTATTCATTGAAAACAAGGTAAATACAGACTACAATGCTTCGAGGTACCAGAAGATGAGGCTAAGACCACAAATCTATCCCTGAAAGCTGAGCTTCCTCCATCCCTCATACAGTTCCCTACAGGGTTCAGAACCATGCCCCTCTCTCCTTGCCAAAACCACATCTTCAGCATTTCATCTGCATCAAATAACCTAAGCTAAGCTTTATAATTATGGCAAAGTGATTTTTTTTCAAAGAATTCAAGCTACATTCATGCTGCTGAAACAAACTAAAGTCCTTTTGCTGAAAGTTGAGGCAAAAGAAATTTTGAAATTTGATAATGAAGTTTCTAATTTTCTCCCATGTTTTCATTGTGTGGTGTGTGTGTGTGTGTGTGTGTGTGTGTGTGTGTATTGTGTGTTTACAAGAGAGCTCTTGACTATGAGTTCTTATGAAGTCCAAAGTTGACATGGGAATAATCCTCTTTTGTACTTTGATCTGCTGTTTCCCAGCTCTGCCTTGTAGGGTCAACAACATTTTACATAGAATCACAAGATCTGAACTCAGGCCCTTTGCTTTTGACTTCAAATCCTTAGCCTTCGTCCCAACCCCTAATGATCTTATTTACCTTATGACAATGAAATTTTCTTGCCATTTACCCAGAGTTGTGAAAGGTGTTTGTTAATACTTCTAGGTGTCTTCCAGAGATATCCCAGAGCTGGAATCCTGACCGTTCTGCCGCAGACCAGAGTTGCGGCCTGGAGACCAGGGCTCCCCAGGACCGGGTGGAGAACAGAACACACACAGCTCCCTCGTCCTGTCCTAGTGAATTCTGAACCCATTTGTTGAAACTTTCGTGACAACTTTTATACAGAAAATTTGGAGTAAAGAACGTTGCACCTACAACAGACATAAAATTTTCTAGTCAGCAAAAATCACCTTCAGGGTGGACATTTTTTCAAGAACCTAACTCATTGCCTCAGGGCAAAGGCACTTGACAGAAACATTCTCTCAGTATTTCCAAACTTATCTAATCTATAGCTTCACCTGATAGCTATGGGGCTGAGCCACATTTTAACAGAGACTGCTTTCTTTTAAAATACAGAAGCAGAATGTTCTCCTTTTGATTTTAGCAAGGAACATATTTACAATTAACTATAGGAGTCCCCAACACCCCATAAGTCCCAGCATGAGCTTTTGTTGTCCTCTGTAGATTGATCCTCTCCAGGCTGATACTCTCAGTCAGGCAGGTCGACATAGGCACCAGGATGGCAGCAGGTTCTAACTTGGGAAGATATATGCAGCTCATGCAGTGTCTACTATCCAAGCTTGAACCACATCTCTAAGGGGGCCTTGACTTGGATACTCAAGGCCCATAAGCTATAGCTGGTTCTGTCGATGGAGCACTACTGAGGTATGTGTGGAACCCAGGTTCCCGCTGTGAAGCCCAAATCTCCCGCCGGCGCCAAACTCTCCCGCAGGCGCCAACTCACTGCGGACGTGCTGACAGAGCCTGCCTGCCTATCTCACCCTTTGGACTTCTCCCCCTGGGCGTGCCGGAACCGCCCAGGGCAAGGTTATCAGCTAGAACATCTGTAAACTGACTCAACTTCCTTGTGTATAGTACAGAATGATTTGCTCAAGGCAGTTGCTTTTCCTTTAAAAACCTTGCCCCAAATTCAGTCGGGGCCGTTCTATGCCTGAGCAGGGAGGCGGTCCTAGCTAGCTAGATTAATAAATCTTGCCTCTTGTCTTTACAGCAACCTAGTGGTTCTCGTGTCTCCTTCGGGGTCTGGGTAAGGGGCCCAAAAGGAACTTCGGTTCCAACATATGGGGGCTCATCCGGGATGCCCCTGACCCAACTCGGAGGAGCCGACGACCAGGGTTGGAGGTAAGTGGAGCTCCTGAATTGTCTTGTGTCTTGTGCATTGTGCATTGTGTATTGTGTCTGTGTTCTCTCGTGTCAGTTTCTTCTCCGGGCGTGGGCAGACGTGTCCGCGACCTCGCAGGGGGGCAGCAGGGGGTAGCCGCAGTTGGATGGTATTCCCAACTGGGCTCAGTTGGACGGTATTCCCAGCTGAACTCCCCCATAAGGCTTGGGCAATTGGACGGTATTCCCAATTGAACCCAACCCTGTCGACAGGGGGTAAGCCGCAGTTGGATGGTATTCCCAACTAGGTCAGTTGGACGGTATTCCCAGCTGAACTCCCCCATAAGGCTTGGGCAATTGGACGGTATTCCCAATTGAACCCTACCCTGTCGAGTGAGCCGCAGTTGGATGGTATTCCCAGCTGGGCTCATGATGAGACTTTTTGGAGAAGGAGGACATACCCGAACTGCAGCGGGCCTCCAAGCTCCTCTGTTGCCGGCTTCTTTTACTTTCACTTTCTCCCCGGGAGAGAAACCGCTCGAGTGGGCGCTCGGGGACCCGGTGCAGCAAATAATTGTTGGGTTCATGTTTGTGTCGTTTTCTGTGTTTCTAGGGTATTTTTGCATTCAAGAAATTCGATATATAATGGGACAGACTCAATCAACGCCCCTAGACTTGACACTCGACCATTGCCTCTTTTCTACTCCCCTTTTTTGCTGCAGACCAGAGTTGCGGCCTCGAGACCAGGGCTCCTCCGGACCAGGTGGAGCACAGAATACACGCAACTCTCTAGGCTGAGTGAATTCTGAGCCCATTTATTGAAACCTTCGTGACAGCTTTTATACAGAAAATTTTGGGGTAAAGAATGTTGCACCTACAATAGACATATTATTTTCTAGTCAGCAAAAATCACCTTCCGGGTGGACATTTTTTCAAAAACCTAACCCATTGCTTGAAGGTAAAGGCACTTAACAGAAACATTCTCCCAATACTTCCAAACCTATCTAATCTATAATGCTTCACTGGATAGCCATGGGGCTGAGCTTATATAGTTGACATTTTTAACAGAGACTGCTTTTTTAAAACACACAGAGGAGGAATGATCTCCTTTTGATTTCAGTAAGGAACATATTTTACAATTAACTATAGGAGTCCCCAACACCCCATAAGTCCTATCATGAGCTTTTGCTGTTGTCCTCTCCAGGTTGATCCTCTCGGTCAGGCAGGTTGACATGGGCACCAGGCATGCCTGCAGGTTCTAGCTTGGGAAGTTGCATGCAGCTCATGCAGTCTCTGCAATCCAAGCTTGAACCACGTCTCTAGGGGGGCCATGGCTTGGATATTCAAGGGCCATAAGCACCTGTAGCGTGGTTCTGTTAATGGAGCACTACCGAGATATATACTGAAGAAAACACTCAAGCAATATAATTATTAAAAGAATAACTTCTCCTATAATAGCATCCTTCTATTCCTTTAATAGTAAGGTTGCTTATGTCTTCCTTTGAGGAATTACAGAAGTGTATTGCCATCAGTTAGATGACCCATCTGTGAACCATGCATTCTCCAAACCTGGGGTCCAATCCGTCAGGCCCCATATGCCTGCCATGGGTGTCTCTTTCGGGGCAGAGGCGATCATTGGTGGGAGTGCACGCGAATGGTCCATCTCTGTGATTTCTCATAAAAGTGGTGTTTGGGATAGGAAAGACACGGCCCCCTTTGCTTCTGACATGGATTCTCCCAGTTTGGATTGCAAATACCATCTCCAGGGGCAGTCTTGGCATCTGGAATTTCTGGCATGATGGTCTCTTCGGCCTCAGCCAGTGTAAAAGGGTATCACAGTTTCTTTTAAGGTTCTAGTGGACTGATAGCATAGTCTTTTTTTTTTCATTTTTATTCAATTATGTGTGTGTGTGTGTGTGTGTGTGTGTGTGTAGAACTACGGGCGAATTCGGGAACCACCAGAGACTGCCTCCACCTTCTCCTTGTGTACTCCGCCCCGGGATTCACAGGCTCCGCCCTACCAGGACCAGAAACGCAGGCCACCCCCGCTTCCACCCAGTGTCTATACGTGGGGTCTAGGATCCGGACTCAGACCTTCTGCCTGCAAGGCAGAGGCTTAACCTCTGAGCCACCTCTCCAGCTCCTGATAGCATAGTCTTATATTTCTGGAATTTCTGAGTTAGTATATAGGTGGGAATTTTACCCACCTATGTTTTAAGACTCTAGAAGTTATTCTCTAATTTCTTTAAAATCAGTCCACACATTCTGGCTAACAAGTCTACTTATTGTAAGTGACTAGACATGAAATCTCTATTTGGAATTTGATTTAAAGTTAAAAAGCAGGCTTTTCCTCTAGATCAGAGAGCAGGAAGCTAGTTCCAAAAAACCTAACTAAGAGCAGGTAAAAGGCATTCCTAATTCCCAGAAGAATTCCTCCTGCCAGAGACACAACTTAAATTACTGAGGAATTCTTAGCACCTGTCCATGGGCGGCATTGTGACATTCCAAGAAATTCCTAGCACCTACCCATGGGGTTATGTGACCTTCACAGAGAACAGGCTTTAGGCCTGAACTGGAAAGAAACACCAAGGCCTGACAAGTCCCATATTTTTCCTTATTTCTCTTAAATAAAGCCATGTCCTTATCCCAAAAGATGTTTCTTTGAATCCATCTTTTCCACACTGAGACATATTCTACCAGATTGGTTGGATAAGGATGCAGCACTTTTTACTTCAATGTTTTAAAGTAAAAATACAGTCTTGTAAGGTCTTATTTAAAAGACCCTTCACAAAGGCAGGTAGGTAGCTTTGGGCCGTGTGAAGCTCAGTGCTTGGCACACATCATATTCTTCTGCCCTTGTTTTTCCACCAGCTATCAGGATCTTCTTTAAAGATCAGATTTTTCTTCCCAGCGACACCTGCATGCGCCCTCTGACTATCCAGGTATCGCTTGTAGCCTAAGTGTACGACACTGTCAAACAAGAGCTCCACTCTCGTCTCACAAGCCCGAACATTCTGAGAAAGCCCCAGGGTTTTCTGCACATCGCGGCTGATCTTGGAAAGGCAGTACTGGAACTCCTCGTCACAGTCGTTCTTGCTTTTACCGCAGGTCTCATAGCACCTGTCATGTTGGTTGCAGCACTTTGTCAGGGACAGGATGCCAATGTTCAGGTGAACTCCAAAGAGTGGAGAACCACATCCATTTGGAGGGGATGGTTTATATCCCTAGCGTGGAAAAGGCTTCGATCCGTCGCTACACTTGTACTGGCACAGTCCGTCCTCACCCCCCAGCAGGTTCAGGGCGGCGTTCAGGTACGCGTCGATCTGGTGGATGCCATTGCGAATGGTCTTCAGGGTGGCCCTCCAGTCGGTGATCTGCTCCTGCTCCTGCCCCAGACGGCGGCGGCGGCCACAAGCAGTAGCAGGCGAGCGAGCGCGGGCCGCAGCGAGCGAGCGCGGGCCGCAGGGCTCGGGCCATCTGCGCGGCCGGCCGGCCTGCCTGCCCGCGGATGATGAGCCTTGGCGCGGTCCCCGGGGGTGCTAGGCGGCGGCGGGCCAGGGGCTGCAGCGCAGCTGGCTCCATGCTGATGCCTCCTGCGCCGGCGGCCTGGCGGCCCACGCGCCCAAAGAAGTTCTTTAAGACGCTGTTGAAAACAACCACGAATGCACTGTAACCAAGTCCACCTACACATGACCCATGCAAGATAGAACCCAACGACATGGCACAATGAACATGAATGAGAGAGGAATTCAGTTGATCCTGCCCTTCACAAACTGATCACTGACGGTCAAAGCTGGCCAGAGGAAGCAGTCCCCGGACATCAGAGGTAACACCACTGAAACGCTGCCCGTTGCAGACGGTACCCATGCACATGCGAGAACAGACATCCCCCATTGGACTCAGTGGAATGCATTCACAACAGAGACACTGAGCCAAGAGGGAAGCTTATTGGCCAGAAGTCTTCCAGAGGGAGGAGGGAAATGAAATGGGATGATGGGGGGGTGATAACAGAAATTCCATTGTAATTATAAACAGTTTAAATTTTTAAAAATTAAGAAAACAAGGAAAGGTGAAATTATTTCATGAAACAGGTAGACGGAGCAGTGAAAGAATGGACTGTGTGGATATTATATGGCACCATCCAGGAGACCCCTTGATGACTCCTTGGGCCCCCAGCTGCTAAGACTTCTGTCCCCCAAGGACTCACAAACATTCCACCACAGGCATCACCCTCCACAGAAAGCAGCTAAGATGACTCCACTCCTGGGAGAAGTTCGCATCCAATTATTGGGTGGTGCATCCTTTACCGCAGCTCAAGACAGCTCTTGGGTCACCAGCAAGAAGGCCCACGGCATTGCCTGGGGCCTCTGGTTATGTCCCCATTGAAGTTCTGTCTGTTAGTGTTTCCGTCCTTCCTCACCAGTGCAATCCGCTCTCCCTCCCAGAGCCGCTGCACACAGTTGCCACGGAAGGACGCTGGTGCACGTTTTGAGATGTGATGATAAGTCAGAGGAAGAGATGGTTACAGTGGCATCTTCTAGAGAGGGGCATAGTGGGAGGGGAGGTCGGGTAGGGAGCGATGCTGTTTTGACATGTGGGAGTATTACTTCTACAAATAGATACTTTTTTTTCATTTAAAAAACTTTTAAAAGAATCTGCCTGGGAGACGGCTCAGCAGGCAAAGGCAACTGCGCACAAACCTGGAGACCTGAGTTCAATTTCTGGAGGCCACATGTGAAGCTGAGGTTGACTTCAACCTTGTGATCTGAATGCCTCCAACCAAGTGATGGGATTGCAGGCTTGTGCCACAGAAACTGGGGTTCTGGTTGTTATTTATTTAAGAAAAGAGAGGGAGGGGATAAAGGAGAAAGGAAGGAAAAGAGACAGAAAGTGAAAGAGACAGAAACTGCGAGAAAGAAGTTGACTCTCCCCTCCTATTGTGAGGCCTGTAGGAACTGAACAGGCCAGGTGGGAGCCTCAGCCTTGAACACATCCAAGTGACTCCGATTGGGCGGGCCCAGAGGCCCCTCTTCACTTCCTGTGTGGGGTTCAGAAACCAGCCTCCCCACCGTCCCTCACTACAGGGCCTTCTCAGAAAATGGTAAGTCTCATTTTACAAAGCTCTCCTTCTGATCTTAGCATTGCAAACAATGCCCCACCCCAAGGTTCTTACATCCAGCCAGTGTTTGGAAAACTTCATCTGGTTTCCTTTTCAGAAGCAGTGAGCCCGGCCTGGGCCGTTTCCGCCATCTTAGGACAGTGAGCGTCTATGAGAACAAGATGTGGTGGAGCCGGTTCTGGAGAGTTCTGAGCCTCGCCCTCCTTGCATGTAAGCGGAATGGGTTGGGGAAAGGTGGTGCTTTTCTAGACCCTTGGAAGACTCCTAGCTGCAGACACCTCCTTCACCAGGAGATGCAAGGAGCTGTTGGTGCTGGTGGGAACTAGGGCTGGAGGCAGAAGCAGGTGTCAGAGAGATTGTTCAGGAAATAGACTAAGAAAAGCAGTTGGGATGATTGTATCCATGGAGAACAAGCCCACCTGTCATTCACCTCAGCTGGCCCTTGAGAACTAATAGGAAAGAGATGGGAAGAGCTAAGCTAGACTCTTTGTTTTGGGGAGACTAGATAATTTAAACCAAACTCTGCACAGGCCCAGACAAATTTAACATCTTTGCGATAAAGACTTTGTAATTTTCAGTCCTTTGCAGTGACCAAGAGATTTGCATTCACTTAGGCCCTTTTCTGAAGAAAGATAGGATATAAACTGAGAAATAATTAAGCGCATTCACTTGTCTTCTATAAGATAAGTAATGCAAGGTGTGGGAGGGGGCAGGGGGATTACGACTCATCAAGAACCAGTACTGTACAAAGAAATCTTTCTGTGTGTTCGCTGGTTTAATCCTGGATTTCTACCTTGGAAGAAAGGTGTTACAGCCCCTATTTTACAGATGAAGAGGTCAATGCTCAAAGAAATGAAATGTGTTTAAAATCATACAGTCGAGAAGTGCCGAGGCTGGTCTGGGAGACCAAGGCTGGCTGGCCGCCAGGCCTGTGCTGTGAGCCAAAATGGCTTATGAGACCTCAGAAATGCTTTCAGAGCTGGGGCACCTGGCCCAGAACCTCAGCCATCATGCCTCTGATCATGCCTTTGGCTTCACCTACGGCTTCTCAAGCCTGAATACCACCAGCTTCACCAGGGATCCTGGCTTTGTAAACTGACCTTGAACTGAAGATCCTTCTGCATCAGCCTCCTGAGTGCTAGGGTCACAGGCACATGGCACTGCATCCTGTAAGATTATGTGACTCTTACAAGCTCTTGGTTTGTTAATCTGTTGACTCATCCAAGGTAACACTTGGAATCTCCAGGGGTAGGACATGACTCCTGCAGAGATTTGACAGGCAGTTTCTTAGAGGACTGTGATAGAAATTGTACTCTTCCTTTTAAAAAAAAAGGAAAGAGGGGAAAGGGAAGTGAAAGGAAAGGGGAAAGAGGAAGGGGGAAGAAGAAGGGAGAGGAGAGGAGAGGAGAGGAGAGGAGAGGAGAGGAGAGGAGAGGAGAGGAGAGGAGAGGAGAGGAGAGGAGAGGAGAGGAGAGGAGAGGAGAGGGGAAAGGGGAAGGAAAAAGGAAGGGATGGGAAAAGGAAGGAGAAGGGAAAGGGAAAATATCAAAGACCTAAGCACCCTTAGAAATGTACCCATCTGCCCTGGGAATGGGTGAATGTCTTACTCAATGAAGAAGCAGCTCAGCTAACTTAAAATCCTCAGGCAAAGCAGGGGAACGTGGCCACTTAAAGAATCCAAAAGGACCTGGAAGGAAGGGCCCAGAGAAAATGATATCAAGGCTATTTGGATGCAAGGACTCTAACTGATGAGTAACCACCTCTGCCTCAAGCAGAACACTAGTGGAAAAACTGAACGATCAGACAAGTCAGAGACAGCAAGAATCGAACATCCGCACCAGCCAAAAGCTTGTTTTTCCTGTGTAGTCAGAGACCAGTTTTCAAGATGGAGGCTCCGCTGCTAAACTCACTTATTGTTTCTCTGGTCATCCAAAAAGCAGCCTTGACTTTATCTGACCTCCACTTGTCAGCTACTGTGCGCTCGTGTTCAGTGTGAGATGTTTCCTTATTCTCATCCCTCCTAAATTGACCAGGGACCCCTGCAGCAAATTTCCTTTTTCTTTTTTAAAATTTTTATTATTATTATTATTTATTCAACTGTGCGCATGTGCGTGTGTATGTGCGCGTCTGTGTGTGTGTGTGTCTGTGTATATGTAGAACCACGCCTCCACTTCCTTCTGCCCCGGGATTCACAGGCTCCGCCCTACCAGGACCGGAAGCGCAGGCCGCCCGCGCTTCACCTGGCGTCTATATGTGGGATCTGGGATCCGAACTCAGGACCTTCCGCCTGCAAGGCGGAGGCTTAACCCCTGAGCCACCTCCCCAGCCCCCTTTTTCTGAGTGATGGAAATTGCCACAATCTGTTTGGAAAGGACTTTAGATGTTCATTAATGGTCAGACTGCAGTGCAGCTTCTTCTATTTAGAAGTTCAGGTCTCACCACATCCACTAACTCTTTTTATTACCATTTATTTTCTAGTCGGTGCTCGGGGACAGGAAGGTAAGATATGATTTCTTTGTTATAGAATCTACCTATTATTCTTTCTATCTCTCTTGAGCGAGATTGCGCACACAGATGTGCATGCATGGCTGTAGAGGGAAACTCCCTTCAGAAGTCCGTTCTCTGTGTACCATGTGGACTCCAGGGGTTGAACTCAAATCTCTAAGTTTACATATAGGTGCCTTTACCATTAAGCCAACTCACTAGTCCTCAACTCATATTCTTGATTCAACTACCACCACCACTGCCAAATAGCAATGTTCTGCTCAAACAGCTCATGGACCGAGTGTACATACAACAGTTGTTCTATAGGATCAGAATGGACCTGACAAATTCCTGTTGCCTCGTGTTTTTGTCGTATCTTTTCAAGGTTTATGTCCACAAATTTACCACTGTGTGTTACAGTTGCTTACAGTAGTTGGTACAGTCACAAACTGCAGATTTTTGGAGATTGGGAGCAGTAGGCCATACATGGCTCAGGGGGGCAGTGGGATGTGATATCTAGGTTCGTATAAGGCCAGGCCGTGGCATCCACAAAATGAGAAGTTTAGCAATGCACTTCTCAAAACTCACTAGATTTGGAGTGGTGCTTTGTCTAGGTCTTCCATGGAACTTTCACAGACACTAAAGGTTTCTACCCTTCTCCTTGACCTTTGACTCATTTATGAGTCCCAGAAGGAAGAATCAAGAGATTGCAGGAAACTATGAGTCTTAACAATTAAAAAAAAAAAAAACTTGAAACCATTAAAAAGGTCAAAGTAGCACTGGGGAGATGTCTTGGTCAGTGAAATGCTCATGATGACATGAGCTTGAGCCCCAGAACCCACATAAAAAAGCTGGGCCCGGTGCACTCGCTTGTAATTCCAGCACGAGAGGTAGAAATGGGAAGATCCCTAGAACTCACTGTCCAAGCAGTCTAGCTGCATTGGTGGATCCCAGATTTGATGAAAGATCCCGTCTCAACAGAATAGAAAAAGAGAGAGAAATTAAGGTGGAGAGCAAAGAAGACATCTAACATCAACCTCTGACCTCCACAAACACGTGCACGCATACATGTGCACACACATGCAAACATGTGTCACACACACACAGTTGAAGACAGCAACACTTTTCATTTCCTGTTTGATATGTGGTTTTTCTAGAGGATGTAAGGCCAGCCAAAATGCATGCAAAGGGTGACCAGGATGCGTGCACAGGGTGACCTTAGAAAGCCCTGGGTGGCATTTGGGCGCACATTCAGACACATATCTACAAACTTTGAGTGCAGGTGTCCATGTATGCACAAGCCTAGACTTCACTTTCTCAGTCACAAGCCTAGACTTCACTTTCTGAGTCACAACATTAGAATCTGGAGTGTCTAACATTGGTTACCTCCCCCAAACTGAGGGGACCACCACTGTGTTCAAAGCAAAGGTGCCAGACTATTTTCCTCTACACTAACTCCTGCCCATGATCGCCATGTTTACAAATAACCAAAAGGTATTTATTTAATATGGAATGTAAGACTTCAAATAGTGTGACACATACAGCCAAGGAAATGTGAAGATCTATTGTTTTTAAGGATTGAAAGAAGAGCTTTAGTCCACGGGAGCAGGATCTGATCTTGGTTACTGATAGAAATGTTGCTAATAGTGTCTTATCATTTCCTTTTCAGAATCCGAAGACTCTGGTAAGAGGATTTTCATTCTATACAACCCCTTCTCTGATAAGGAAAGAAGCGATCACAGAGGTCACAGTAGTGTCCCTGACAACCGGAGCTAGTAGAAGGAAAAGCTGATTCTCTTTCAGAGGATTATCTGTATGAGATGTGTCTGTCTGTGCATGCACTATGCATGCATGCCTCTCTGAGCACACCCTTAGGGGAAAAGACCCACGTAGATGTGGGTTGGAGCTTCCATAGGTGTTTACATAAACCATAAATTCCTGAAAGGAAGAGGTGCTTCAGTTACCTGGCCCAGGGGGTGTGCAGTTTTTGAGGTTTTTGAATGTACAAATGAACAAAATATGAGTATTTTGCTAATGCCTTATTCTCAAAAACCCTTATGTGAGACAAATAATAATATTATGCAATAAGTAGATGCAGAATGAAATAGCATATGGAAAGAATGGTAAACCACAGCATGTAGTTGGTGAAGGTGAACTCCAGCTGAGTTTTAAAGGATTGACTTGTACTTTAGAGGTGGGGAATACTTCAGGTAGAGGAGATAAATTCCATCTCTGAAACTGGACTATCGTGTTTGAATCCTAACTAGATTTTCTCCTTGGGTGTTATTGAATAATTTACTTAATTTCTGGATGCCATTCCATCACCCATGTGTACAATGGGAGTGACCTGTATGGTTGTCGTGAGGACTAAATGACTATTTAAGATGCTCACAATATTGTCTGATACCAGAGAACAGTAGATGGATTTTTGTCATTTGACAGAAAACACAGTGATTATGGAGAATAAACATGAACATTTTTTGAGCTTTTATGTTATAGATTCTGCCCGCAATAGTTGACCTAAAATTCCTCATCTAATTCTACCAATATCCCAATTCTGCAGATAAGGAAACAAAGGCTTAGAAAATAAGTCAGCCTATTCACAGAGGAATGAGGGAGATTTACATGACACTAAGCTCATTTTCTTAACTATTAATATGTGCAAAAAGCAGGTATGCATAAATGCTTTGTGGACATACCCATTTCACGCATAGACAGCTAGATCCTTGGATCTGTTAAGCCTACGCCCTGCCACTAAATTAAGGCCAGTAAAGTTATAAGCAGGTTTTTTTTTTTTTTACATTTTTTTCAAACAAGCCTACCAAACACAATATGATGTCTGTTTCACCTAACATTTCCAAAAAACAGTAGCAAAAAAACTACTGTCAAAATATCATGTATCATTATTAAAGTCAACTTTTAGCAGTTGGCAAATGAGAGGGTTTATGTATGTCCCAACCAGATACCTGTCTAGGCCGATGAGTCAGAGCTCAGTTCTGTTTTCCGTAGTAACAAGACCCCAAGAAGGAAGAGAAGAAAGAAAATAGCATTTTCTTGAGTGTCTGCTTTCCACTGCCACCTTCAGAAACCATTTGATTCTTGTAAACACTCTGTGGACATGTTATCTGTTTCCCTAAGGAAGAGGCTGAGGTCAGGAGTCCTGAGCATTCCTGCAATCACAACGCTCAGAAAGCCGAAGCAGGAAGATCAAAAGTTCAAGGCCAGCCTGGCCCACATGAGACCCTGACTTAAAACAAAAACAAATCAGAATAGTGAGAAATATGGAAGTGCAGAAAAAAAATCAATGATCAAACACACAGAGGTTTTGCCCTTTGAGATATCTACATGGAAAGTTATTCTGACTGATGCAGAGAGGTGCCCTAAAGACTTAGAGTTCCTCCCAAGGACTGTAAATCCTTCTGAGTTTCTGTGGTTCTGATTAGAAGCAACATGTTACTGTGTTTTGAATTTGATGTATCTGGGTTCTGCAGATAAGTATCTCAGGATACCTCACCTTTGAGGTTTGGGGGTTCCCTAAATGATAATGTTCCTTTGGGAATCCTTGGTGCAGTATTTAGTCCTGCTAGAAAATGTTTAGCTCAAATTGAACCATAAACCAGGATCATTTTCTTATGAGTCTTTTTTCCATTTTCAGATACTGCGACACAGAACCGTGAGTTTATGGTGCTTTCTTTTTGCCCTGTCCCAAAATGCAAATCAGTGGGTAGAGGAGAAACTGACTGAAAAAGAGTTACTCCTAGAACTGAGACCCTCCCAACATTATATTCCCAACCTCTGTTTTAGAAATATTCCAAAGGATTTTCTTTATTTTTGTCTTCCCCTTCCCAAGTCTCCATCCTCCTGCCTATATTCAGAAGCCACCTTCCAGATGATTCTCTGTTTTCTCCTCCTACATTTCCCTTCTCCGATAGTCTCTAGCTAGTATGCACTCTTCTGACAAGCAAATGTCAGACTTCAATGAAAAGTGACTTCCTATAATTTGGTTGGTCTTTTGTTACTCATTTACTTTTTATAAAATGTTCCTGGATTCTCCCTCCAATTTCCCTTCTCTTTTCTCCCTTTCCTTAGCATATAAAGTCTCCATCTCAGGAATCATTGTGGAGCTGACATGCCCTCTAGAAGAAGACAACATAAAGTGGGAAAAAAATGGCATTGAACTGTCTGGTATGAATAACAAACAACTGAAAATGGAGAAGTTTTCAGAAATGGAAGACAGTGGTTATTACACCTGCTATACAGACCCCAAGCAGAAGAACCACTATCTCTACCTGAAAGCCAGAGGTAACGGAAAACCCTTCAAAAGCACGTTCCTTCATGTCTCCCAGGCAGCCGCTGGCATCTCAAGGATCCCTCTTGAACTCTCAGGTTTTCTGGGGTCACATAGGATTTTCTAGACTACAGATTGCACACCAACCTAGGGTTGTCTGGGGTAACCTCAGATGGTGCTAGATCCAAAATAGCAACTTTTCCCAGAGACACACTTAAGTCATTTGAATTACATGAGTTTATGTCATGCTTTATTCAGAGATACCATCTTCAGAAAGACTTGAAAAGAGACTCAAAGTCACTACATAAAAGTCCTAAATTAAGGCATGATAATTAAAAAAGTAAGAGCTGACATTTATCAAGTGCTTCTATGATTGCAAGTACTATATCCATAACCAATATATATGTGTAGGGTTTTTTTTCCCAGGGTTGAAGATGAGACCCAGGCCTGGACCCTGCTAGGCAAACATTCTACTACTGAGCCACATCTCAAGCCCATGCCAAGGGATCCTTTCATGACCAAGGGATCCTTTCATGGCATTCTCTCAACAGCTATAGAGTTCGATATTATTTCATTCCCATTGTGCGGATGAGGAAACAGAGGCTTTGAGGTCTGAGAACTCCCATGACCAGTGAGCAAGGAGACTGTTTGACTCTGGAGTCCATCCATAACTGCCCGCCTTGCTCGTTGTCATTCTCATTGAGTGATCTTGAAGGGGAGGCTCTGGGGACGGAAAGCATGAAGGAAAACTCGCCTTTGTGTGTCTCCTACCTCTCTCCCATGCCCTGGTAGTGTTTCTTTCTTGGTCATTTCTCCTCCTTTCCCCACCACTGTCCCCTGCAGTGTGTGAGAGATGCATAGAGATGGATCTGACCTTCGTGGCCGTCTTCATCATCGCGGATATCTGCATCACATTGGGCTTGCTGATGATGGTTTATTACTGGAGCAAGAATAGGAAGGCTAAGGCCAAGCCTGTGAGCAGAGGAAATGGTGGCGGTGGCCGGCACAGGGGTAAGACCTCAGGGCTGAGTCATAAAACACCCACCCAGAGAGCACCTAGCCTGAGCCAGGATGAACAGCCAGTCCACAGCAAGTTCAAAGCATGTTCGCTAGAGCATTCAGCATGGTTCCAAGATGCCCACAGAGGGCTTCTCCTCTAAGATCAGTCTTCTTCCTGACTTGGACAAGGAGAACAATAATTACCAACCAATGTGACTTTGGGCCTCCTGCCAGCACGCTACAGTAAGCAGATTCCATCCATGCCCAAGCTGTAGGAAGAGGGACCGCAGGATGCTAACTCCTGCCTCTCCTCTCCTTTCTCCCATGCAGAGCCGAGGGAGGATGTAAGCCAAGCAAAGTCACAAGCAATCAGAACAGTGTGGGATCCTTAGAGTGAAAGAAAGAAAAGAGGAAGGGAGCTGGGCAGAAAATGGAGGTTAGAGGGAAGGACTGAGGTGGGGTACCATCCCTTGGGTTGGGTCTTATCACAGCAAGTATTGTTCCCTCCCTCCTCTACAGGACAAAACAAGGAGAGGCCACCACCTGTTCCAAACCCAGACTATGAGGTAACGGGATCTACTAGGCAGGAAGTGGGAGGCAGTTACACTTCTAGAGGGAAAGGAACAGGTGGGACTGTCCGTCTCATCTGCCAGAAACTTCAAGCTGCTTACTTGGAGCTGCCTGGACAGCCTATGGTGTGCCCATCTTTGCCATCTTCAGTGTCCTAGCAGGACTATCCCAACCATTCAGAGGCAAAGGGCTAAAGGAAAGGAGACACACACCTCTTTTTCTAGCTCACCCGTTGACAGGGATTCAGCCTTGCAGAACCACGCGTATGCAAAAGCTAACCTGATAAATTGGGCTGATGTTCTACCAACATGCACCAGTTGTTGTCAATCAGTCATTAAGACAGCATGATATTGAGCTGTGGAGATGGCTCAGTGCTTAAAACACTGGCCCTGAAAGGCAGAGTATGGGAGTTCTCTAGAGTAAGCTGGCTAACTAGATTAGCCCTATCAGTGAGGTCTGGATTATTTATAAAGACCCAGCTTCAAAACAACAAGGTAAAAGAGAGATCAAGGTTGATATCTCCCTACAATACCCAAACACATATGTACACCCATGCACATGCAAATGTACATACATATATACATATATATATGCAACACACACAAATGGGAAAATAAAATTAAACTTAAAATAGGGCATTTATCTTCTGGGAGTGCAACTATACATATTTCTACAAGACCTGCATGGGATTTCCCTATTATCATTTCACCATGAAAGAGGGAAGATTGTGAGAGGCCCCACACCTCCCTGGGAGACTGACGAGGGTTAATGCTGATTGGGTAAAGAAGATGCTTTCTTAATGGTATAGCCACTGATCCAGGCTCCAGCAAGTATCAGGCATATGCTATCAAAGGCAGCCCAGATGTAACTCAGTAGGCCACACGTGTGAAAATACCATAACTTCACTATATTCATATATGAAACACTAGAAGAATAACAGAAAAAGGAAAATTATAAAAATAGAGCAATACTTCATTAGTAAATAGTTCCAAACTTCTCCCATTCCACCCATACACACTGTCAGACATCACGGCTTCTCCCCCATTGAGCTGCCTTTGGGTTTGCCAACTAAAGAGTTAGCACCTGGCATAACAGAGACTCATCAGGACTGTTCTCACTGGTTGGTGAGTGTGTACCACCAGTGTTAAACATTTTGGCTGTCACACCTAGATAACCTCAATGAATATTATTGAGCACCTCCAATCATGTGGTGTCTACTGTCCTCTGAGGAACTCCACTTAATCCGGGTGAAAACCTTCAAGTCTTAGATTCAGAAGTAGGTGCCCATGCAAGTCTCCCACCTATACCGGGTTTCCACCGTCCCCTGACTGCAAGCCCAGAGGTCTTGCCTTTGCCTCGTAGCCAGCTGTCCTGTGCCTTTCCTCCTGAGCTCCTGCCCCCTAACCACTGCTCCCTGTTCTACTCCCAGCCCATCCGCAAAGGCCAGCGGGACTTGTACTCAGGTCTGAATCAGAGAGCAACCTGACAGCTCTGGAGACACTGCCTTCCGCAGCCCACGGCCAGCCCTCTGGGCACCCTGCTTTCCTTGTTTCCAGACAAGATGAGGACCTCACAGGACAACTGTTCTTCCACCTGCTGGCGAACACGAACCCGATGGCCTTGTCCTGGCTTCTTCCATCCTGTCTTCTCTGCCGGTACCCCATTCCAGGACATTGCTAACTTGCTGTCCTTTGGACCATCACAGCTGTGTAGGCCCCCAGTCTGTTGTTATATCAGGATATTTCTGCTATCCACTCCCTGCTAGTTCCTCGCATGAATGTAATTCCTGCCATCAATTCCCTCTTTTCCCTGAAATTTTTGTCTCTCGTCCCTGACCCTTCTCCATAGCTTTCTATTTTTCCAGCTCCGTGTTTTGCAAACTTCTCTGGGAAAGGGCTAGGTGAACACTGGCAGAGGCCCTGCCCACTTGCAGATCTTGGCACATCACCTTCCCCCAGGCCCCGGGTTTCACCTTAGATCAATGAATGCACTAACTAGGCTCCTCTCCGCTGATGCAATAAGCAATAAAGTGTATTTTGGCTGAAAGAGTTGCTGCCCTCTTTTCTGGGAGCTCTTCAAAGCTTTTGTGTGTCCTAAGATAATTCAGGTTTCCCCATGGACCTAAGTTTGCATGTTGTGGAAAGAGTAAGAAGAAAAAGGAGAGGAAGAAGAAGAAAGCAGAGGAGGAAGAGGGAGGCAAATGGGGAGGAAGAGGAGGAGGGAGGGAAGCAAAGGAGGAGAAGAGGAGAGGAGGGGGAGCAGACGGAAGAGAGAGGAGTCCTATTGGAGAAAAACACTGAAGACGGAGTGACTGATGAGCCCCTGGAGGGATGATCGTCCATTAAAGGGATGAGACAAAAACAGTCTGAAAAGCAGGTGGAGGCGCCAGCGAGAAGTGGTGGGTGGGGTGAGAGGGGGTCCACCAGTTGTCAGGAAGAGCTGCTTCACAAAGAGGAGGGAGAAGCATAGAAAAGAGGTTCTCTCCACCCCCACTCCCTACCCCCCACCCCACTCCCACCTGGAGGCAGCTGCCTGAAGCCCCAGGCAGTTGTGGTTAAGCAGCAGGATGTGGGCTGGCTCAGGGGAGGGTGAGAGAAGCTGGAGGCCAGCAGTGGGAGAGCTTGATTCTCAGTCTCCCACACACTCAACTGGCGGGGACCCAGAGGTGGAGGGAGATGGTCTAGGCCCATCCAGACCAGCAAGTTCTCTCTTCTCTGACCTACCCTCAGAAACCTTTCTGCTGATCTTAGGGCTAGTCTTGTATGACCACAGTCATAAAAGACTTCTGCCACTAGCAGCCTTCCATGGACCGTGTATGCACCATTTTGAACTAGTAGCTACAGCTTCTTTTTGTTGGTCCCCACTAAAATGTTGCTTCTTTCTCTATAGGTATGAACAGTTCTGTTAAAGGAGTTTTGAGGATGGTGCCCCCAAGGACTGACCCAGCATGATAAAAGCAAGAATAGCTGTTGAGCGAGCATCTACTATGCTCCAGAAATTGTGATTACCCCTGTGTTTATCTCATTCAATCCTTACAGGGACCCCACAAGACAGATGCTGTCCTCCTAGCTTCACAGATGAGGACGGTGAGCTCAGAGCAGTCAAGCTGTGTACAGTTGGTGAGGAGCAGGGCTGGAATTAGCAATTTTGCCACTCTGGAGCTCTAGACATCAGTCCAGTAATGACTGTGATTAGGAAAGAGGGAGGATTTGGAAGTGGAGTTGAAATCTGTTTCCAACTGGGTCAAAGGCAGAATACCACGGAATGAAGCAGATGTTGAGATGAGGAAAATGAGCCACTACCAATGCAAAACGCAGCTCTTGTTACAGAATAAGAACTATTTTAGGGCTGACAAGGTGGCTCAGTGAGTAAAGGTGCTTGCCGTTCAAATCTGACCACCCGAGTTCAGTCACCACAACCCACATAAAGACTGAAGAAGAAAACCAACTCAGTAAGTTGTCCTTCATGCTTGCACCTCCATCACGCACCATGTGCCAATACATACGTTACACATAGACATAGACACACACAAACCCGCCACTACTACTACCACCACCAATAACAACAACAATAATAATAATTTTAAAACTAAAATAAGACATAGCTTATTCTAAATAGAATATGACAGCCAAGGCCTTGGAACACAGGTCAGGTTATAATGAATGACAGGAAGCTGTTATGTAATTTTTTTTTATAGTCACAGAACAAAAGAAAGTCATAAACAAATGCCTTTCCTAGGCACACTGGTGAGGACAGCAGGAAGGTGAGCTACAACCAAGGACAAGCTCTCTATAGAACCTTTAGGGTTGGTGGAAGCCCGTGGTCTGTGAGGAAATACATTCCAAAGGTTTTTAATCTCAGAGACAGAGAAGATTTGACTAGATGTAGAGGTTAGTGATAAGATCACAGTGGTCATTTTGGCTATTTTCGCAACATTCCAACTCTGAACAGTTGGGAGTTCCACTCAGCCAATCAGTGTGAAGAATTCTCAACACAGTGGTGGCTTTCTCAGGGAACTTCAGTTCTTTGCATACAGTCCTGTTGCCACAGGAGGATTACATCCCAGAAGATACAGAACATAGACAGGACACAGTGAGAAGGAGGACTGTACCCTGATGGGAAGATTAAAAGGACAAAAGAGATCAAGTTTTAACAAGAATTGGATTTACTCTATTTCTCTGCCTGAAAGCATTGAAAATATGAGACAAAACTAATTAAAAGCATCATTTGTAAGACATCAGACCCTGGGTAACATTGCCCTAAGAGATAGGGAAACAAATCCAGTGAACTCAATGGTTGTCCAGTTTATGACCGAGAAATGGTTTCCATAGGGAGCAACTGTGCCAGAGAGCCCAGAGGTCTCCCTGAGGTGCGTGGGCAGAGGTGGAAGGACAAGGCTTCTAGAGTTTGGAAGGAGAGAATACAAGAGAAGACATACACAGCAAGACTCCAGCAATCTGAATTCTGAATACTGTTCAATGTGCACATGGAAAAAAAGAAAGGAAGGGAGGGAGGGAGGGAGGGAGGAGGAAGGAAAGAGGGAGGGGAGGGAGGAGGGAGGAAAGAAGGGAGGGAAGGAAAAAGAGGGAGGAGAGAGGAGGAAGCGTTGAAGGGGGAGAGGGAGCGGGAGGGAAGAAAGAGGCACGGAAAAAAAAAAAAAAAAAAAAAACAAGAAAAAGAAGAAAGACGCGAAAGAAAAGAGCCCGAAAGAAAAAGGAAGGAAGGAAGACCGCAGGAAAGCAGAAAGAAAGAAGAAGAAAGAAAGAAGAAAGAAAGAAAGAAAGAACAGCAAAAAGGAAGGAACGACCCAGAAGCCGAAGAAGAAAGAAGGAAAGAAGGAAAGAAAGAAGACTGATTTACTTGAAAGGACTGGGAAGAGGAAATCTTGGGAGCTCACATAAGACTGAAAATAGTTGCTCTGACTCACTGCATTGTACACTGAGAAAACTGGTGGTCGGCTGCCTGGCTAAAGGATCACATTATCTCACTTTTATTTTTTTCATTTTATAATTATTTATTGAAAAATTACATTTTAAATATTACAGAGGGAATAGGTTATAACAGAGTTGCAATTCATTGTTTTCAAGAGTATAGAAACTAGGGCTGGAGAATTGGCTCAGGGGTTGATTCTGCCTCTCAAGCAAAGGCCCTGAGTTTGGGGCCCAGGTCCCATGTAAAAACAGTGGAAACAGCAATGCCCTGGTGGGCAGGCCTGGGAAATCCCAGAACAAAGCAAAAAGTGGTAGAAACAATCCAGGATGATTCCCGAAGTCATTCTTAGTACTTCACAGGGACACATAGTGCCCCCACACACACATTTAAAAAAAATTTAAGAAGAGTATAGAAACTAGTAAGTTTTTTATATGAGGTCAAAATAGCACATTTCTGATTTATTAATACTTTAACGTGGTTTTATTTCTCAACTCTGCTTTCTTAGCCTACAGATATGATCTGCCTTTTCAAAAAGTGCTAATCGGACTGGGGAGAAGGTTAAAGCCTTTGTCTCACAAGCAAAAGAACTAGAGTTGAGGACCAGAGTACAGATACCTAGATCCCACATAAAAAAATGTCTAGTAGATATGGTGATGGCCTATAATTCAGATTACACACACATACACACACACACACAGCAAAAAATAAAGGGATTAATCTAGAAAGTTCTTCCCTAAAATCTAATCTCATTCCAAAAACTCCACCTTCTATGACTATTATCATCAAAGAGTATCTATCTATCTATCTGTCTACCTATCATCCTCTAGACTATCATCTTGCACACATAAACAAACCCAAATACACATGTGTACTTCCACATATGCAAACACATATACATACACCTACCTCCCTCACACATGTACGCATGAAAATGGAAAAAGAGAGGAAGAGAGAACTTTGGAGAGAATACAATATGTAGTCCATAACAGTCCTGAATAATTTTAAGGCCAGTAAGTTTAACAACCTAGATTTAATTGATACATTGCTTGATAAAGCTCACTAAAAGATTTAACAGTTCAGGACTTCTCAACATTTTTCCATTAGGGATCCTTTTTTTTTTTTTTTTTTTTTTAGGGATCCTTTTTGCTTGAGAAATTTTTACACAATCCCAAGTATAGAAAATAGAAATAAAATATTTACAGGTAATAAATCATAAAAGAATTCATTTAAAACTGATGTCTTTTTATCATTTGTTAAAGATAAATAATGCATATGCTTGTTTATTTTGACATAAAGAACTAAATCTTGACTGAATATTTGACATTGTAGCAAACACTGCATCTTCAACATTTTTCAAAGTTGAAAAATACTTTGGTTTTAGGGTTGGAGATGCATGAAATTCTAGACTTTGATTCTCACTACAACAAGAGAATGAGCCAGTGATACATGCAACAGATTATTCTCCAAGAACTCAAACAAAAGATGTAGCTCAGTGATAGAGTGTTTGTCTAGCATGTGTAAGACCCTGAGTTCCATACTCAGTATCACACTCAACCAAAAAAAAAATGACTCAAATGAAAAGGAGAATGTATATTACCTCATTTTATAAAACTCTAGAAAAACCCGGGTATGGTGGCCCATTCCAATCATCCCAATACTTGGGAGGTTGAAACAGAAGGATCTAAATTTTGAGACTATCCTGGGCTACAATAGTCCAGATGTATAGAGACAGAAAGTGTGCCTGAGGATAGACAGGTGAAGAGGAGAAGACTCTTTTTAGGATGTTGGATATTTTAATTATTTCAATGTGGTGATCTATCTCAAGTGAATACTTTACATCAAACCTGACATTTTGGGGATAGGGATGTTGTCATGTGAAAGTCTCATTACAAAGCCTAGGCTAGCTTCAAACTTGCAATCCTCCTGTCTCAGCTCCTGAGTGCTAAGATTACTGATGTGCCCTGTCACACCCTGCTTAAGATTTTGTTGTTGTTGTTGTGTTGTTTTGCTTTTGTCTATTTTTTTTTTTTTTTTTTTTTGAGATTGGGTTTCACACTGTAGCCTGGGATGTTCTGGAAAACTCACTGTTTATCCCAAGCTGGTTTTGAATTCATAGCAATCCTTCCCACAAGCACTGGGATTGCAAACATAAGCCACCACACCAAACATGAGAATCTACTTTTTAAATAAATCTCTGAGGCTCCAAAAGTTTAGAATTACCACTAACTGGCTGGCTAAGGAAGCTATCAATTGAAAAATGTCTCAATTCCAACTCCAGTTTTCAAGTGGGTAGAGGAGGATATTAATCCATAAAAGATATGAAATCTCTCTCTTTCTCTGTCCTTTCTTTCCTTCCTTCCTGTTGTTTTTTCATTTATTCAAGTGGGGTTTTACACTGTGGCTCAGGCAGGCAATGGACTCAGGACCTTGCTTCTCCAATTCTGAATGCTAGGATTACAGATGTGCACCTCCACGCTCAGCTTTGATGAAGGTTTCTGAACTCAGTTCACTGTGCAGAAGGCAAAGACAGATAAAATTCCCTCCGGACAGAGGAAAGTGGGATTGAGAAGCTTGTCAAGAGTTCCTCACAACTAGAGGTTCAACAGGGTCACGAAGCCAAGGTCAGCCTTTTAACAGCAGAGGGACTTGGAAACGCGTACACACACACACACACACACACACACACACACACACACACACACACAACTTCTAAGTCCCGGGGCCTCTTAATGTCTCTGCTGTCCCGTCATGATGTCATGGAAACTTCTTTGTGGCTCTTAAACACAGCACTAGCTCTGACTGTAGGACAGGCAGAGTCTGAAAGAGAGGCTGCCAGCAGCAACCAGAATCAACAAACAACAGAGGGAGTGTGGTGGGACAGATTCTTCCCCACCTTGCCAGGACGCCCACTGAGCTCGAAACATCAATAAACCAGGATGGACAGGAGACTGTCAATCACACTGCCCATGCGGGACAAAAAAGGCAAGTAATAAAGGAAGACCATAGGGGAATTGTGGGGGGAGGGAGGGCAATGATTCTAGCCAAGTCAGGACAACTCCCAAGCCCTGCCCAGTAGCCTCAGAAAGCACAGGCCTTTGCTGAGTAAAACCAGCACATCTTTATTGACTGAGCATGGAGGAGAGAGGGTACAGTTGATAATGATCCTTCTAGAAGACGCCAGTCACAAGGTCACTTGTTCTGAGTCCAGTTTCCTCCAAGACGGCTATACTGAGCATCATCGTGATCTCGGAGAGGCTAAGGGGTAAGAAGGGAGATAGTAAAGATGGGTCAGAACTCTCCTGGATGCGCCCCTTGGGAGCCTGAGAACAGGTTCGTGCCTGACTTCTCCAGACATCCAAGGCGAGCTCTGTCTCCCCAGGATTCTCCCCACATGCACACAGCCCCTCCAGTTATTGACCCAGTCCTTCTTTCTCCCGTCTCTCCTCTTTCTCTTGGGCTCACCTGATACAGCTGGTCGTTCTTCAACAAAGCTTGAGTGTCAGCAGCTAGAAGCAAGGACAGACAAACATTAGGGACCGGGTAGGAAGGATGGGACCTACGAATACTGCAGGGGACTCTCTGACTAGTCACACTCTCCCTTATGCTCAGAAGACTGCATGAGCAATGTGGGCACATGACTTCTTTCAGTAGTCTGTGCTAGGAGTCCTTGGGACGCTGCAAAAGTGACTCTTAGATAAGGCCATCCTATCCACCCCATAGTGCATAGGCTTACACACGCACGCACACACACCCCTTCTACCAACCTTCTGAGAGCCTCCCAGTCTCGTGCCCTGTAAAGCAGTAGACTCCCAAAGCGAGGAGCAGGGTGGCGATGATGTCCAGGACGATGATGCCAGCCAGTGTGGCTGGGTTCAGCTCCATACAGTTCTGGCACACTGTGGGAAAAAGGAAGAAAGAGGAGAAGGGGAGAGCTTTTAAGATTAGGGAACCTTGGGGCTGGAGAGGTGGCTCAGGGGTTAAGCCTCTGCCTTGCAGGCAGAAGGTCCTGAGTTCAGATCCTAGACCCCACGTAGAGACGCCGGGTGGAAGCGGGGGCGGCCTGCGTTTCCGGTCCTGGTAGGGCGGAGCCTGTGAATCTCGGGGCAGAGTAAACAAGGAGGAGGTGGAGGCGGTCCATGGTGGTTCCAGAATTCGTCCGTGGTTCTACACACACACACACACACACACACACACACATGCATACACGCACAATTGAATAAATAATAAAATAAAAAAGAAACTTAAAAAGATTAATTAAAAAAAGATTAGGGAACCATCTCTGCTTCGTAGAAAAGCCATAGAATTTCCTCTGCCGAGACCCAAAACTTCACTGAGCTGTGGATGATCTTGCTACTTCACCTCTACCATTATCCCAAAGAATCCCTGATGAGAGACAAGAAGTGACTTTGTGGGACTTTAAGTAAATGGTGGACAAAGCCTTTCTCAAGACCCCTACTGATTCCTCTTGGTTAAACTCTCTCCCTTTCTGAAACTCCGACCCCACCAAATCTGGTTCATCCCACTACAGAAGTGCCCCAGTCTGTTGAGAGAACAGATTGGTTCTCTACAGCCCCTCCAACCAGAACTTTATTTTTTTATTTTTTCCACTCATACAAACTTAATAGGTACCCCGTCCTTTCCTTCACCCCTAATCCTCTTGCTCTCTCCCCCCTTTTCTCCTTCCTTCCCCCCTTTTTCTCCCAGTGCCCCTACCCCCATCCCTGGAGCATCCTTTAGTGTGAAAGTCAAACTTCCCTCTGGGTCCTCCTCTCTGATGAGGTGTAAGGACTCAATATCATTGCCTAGAGCCCTTTCTTGTGTTCCCCTTGAGTGTAGGAACACTATTGTGGCTGTTAATCCCTTGCCTCTAAGGATCCTAGTGATTGTGATCCATGGTAGACTTTGGGGGGGTCAATTGCGCAGGTCATGCAAAGTCCTATTATGGTTACTTCGGTCCTAACTTGTGTGGAGTATCTTGCATATCATTGCTTCCCCATCTTCAGGCTCTTACAATTTTACCTCCCCCTCTTGCGAAAATTCCAGCCAGAACTTTCTCAAATCCAGTGGCCCCACTCACTCCACCCCAGTGGATCCGAGAGGTGCATACTTCGGTAATGTACTTGCACGGTAGCTTCTTCCTTGGCCATTTCTTTTACCCCCTGACACTTATATATTCCTCGGGGGTCCAGGATGCGTTTCCCCAAGTTCAGCGTTTTATTTCCGGCTAACCATGTTTCCATCTTTCCCTCTAACAGCTCAACGGTGCTGTTGCAAGTCACAAACACTTGGTCTTCAAGCTCCTCTACTGGTATCTTGAAGGCATTCACTAAAAGGGGGAGAGAGATCACAATCAGAAGGCGGCTCTCTGGCCTGTACCAAAGCCTGATGCTGCTGAATCACACATTTAAGAGTTGCTTTAGTAGGCCGGGACAGTTTATGAGTTCTAACTGTTAAACGTCAGCTGGGAAAGGACTGGAGAAAGCAGGACACCCCTGGGAGGTGGATACGGCTGCTCTGAGAGACAACTGTGGGCTTTGAAGCTGTTACCTTCAAGGAGTTACCAAGGAACCTAACTCACAGGGTAGTTGGTGGGGGGAACCTGACAGATTTACAAAGTTAGCTTTAGGGTAAGCAAGAAGGGCAAATGGAGGGCTACGATATAGCTCAATAGAAGATCAATAGCACTGTCAAAAAGAAAAAGTCAAGACAAAATAGCCCATGTCCCAGGAACTCTTCCATCTTGTGAAAACTCAGTCAATGATCAGTCACTCAATCATTAAATAATTAATAAAGTAAAACTCTAGATTCCACGGATGCAGGAAGGAAAGATACCTTCACTGTAAACAAAGTTCATAGTCTTTCTTAAGATTTCCAGAAAATATCTAGAAAGGGGACTAGACCCTACCTGTATACATCGAACCTTAACTCTGATTTATTGTTACTTAGCATCAAATGTCTACATATGGAAGGAACTTTATCTCTACCTGAACAACCTTCACATCAAGTGTTAATTGTGCTGGAACTCTTGCTTCTGGGCTGCGGAAAGGCCTCAACCAAACTGCAGAGTGAGGGGCTTCTTTCCCTTCCCATGAACCCACAGTTTTTCCTGGCTTTTTATCCTGCCTCAGTTCCAGACAAGCTTAATGGGGGAGGGGGCAGAAAGTGTATGGAATTTGCTCCTGAGGGCTCTGTGCCCAAGTTGCCTTCTGTTTGCAGAGAGCGTGAGGGCCAGAGACGAGCCCGTTGCCTTTCTAGATCCACTGAAATGTCTGGAAGGCCTAGGAGCATCACCGCAGTTCACAGGACATGATGAGGGAGGTGGAAGAAGAGCATGTCTACCTCTGACACCAGGTGAAAATAGAATTGAAGCTCTTCCTGAGCTTCAAACTCAGCCTCCAGTGTGGACTCAGAGCATCCTCTAGAAAACTCCAAAATAGCTACTTCTCCTGCATTGATAGCAGTCAGAGTAGAAGTGAACAAATGTGCGTAAAATGCCTCATTTCCTGCAGTCATGTCTTCTTAGAATCTGCTATTTTCAGTGGGAATCCCAGGCGGCCAAAGCAGCTATGACCCAGTTTTTCTGGGACTGAAAGTTTCCTGGGACATGGGCTTTTCAGGGTCATTTTGCTTTGGTTTGTTTTTTTACAATTGTTAGAGACATCCCCAGCTCAATGTTGTGTGTGTTTGTGTGTGTGTGCGTGTGTGTGTGTGTGTGCGTGTGTGTGTGTGTACATGCATGTGTGCATGTGTGTGTGTACATGTGTATATATATACACAAGAGGGCACTTGGTTGTGTGTGCCTGTGGAGATCCAAGGGTGACATTAAGAATCATTCTGGATTGTTCTAACTTCTTATTGCTTTGTCTGTGTTTTCTAGGGTCCAGCTTCCAGGGCTAGAATTTTATAGGCCACCAGCATATCCACTGGGCACTTTTTACATGAGATCTGGGGATCTGTTTCAGGTCCTTTTGCTTACAAGTCAAAGGCTTTAATCCCTGAACAATCTTCCCAGCCTCAATTTTTAATTTTAAAAGTCAAGCAAACTGGGAGGGTATCCTGCTAATTATACAATAAATCTCCATCTGCTTTTCTTCCTGATTAGGCTAAAGTTAACTTTTCTCTTAAGTGCTCTGAATTCTGGGATAGAGTTTCCAGGGGTTGCATAATGAAAGCCATCTGAGGAGCAATCGGTATAACTGTGCTTCCTAGTAGCCCAGGCTCAGGCATATGCAATACTGAACCATTTCCTACAGATCTATAGTCCCAGGCCTTCAGAGAGACATTCAAAACCAACAAAAGATTCTGCTAGAGTCCGTGGAAGTCAAATAGCTGCTTTCTTTATCTTGATCCCACTCTCTTGATCCGAGGGGTGCCTGGGGAATTGAAGCTAGCATTGAGAAGCATCTTCCAGTGACCCTGTCTAGTGGTAATGGCCTTCTCGGGTCCTTTCCTCCACCTATCTAGAAAAGCCTCGCTTACCTTGAAGGAGAAAGGCAGCCAGTACCAGACCAGCCAGAATCCTGTTATGATCCATCTTACAGCAGAATTCACGCAGCAGAGAGAGACCCATCTCTGAACTATCAGCCGGGTTGAGCAGCCTTCACCAACTGACTCATGGGTATTCAGAAAAAGGAAAGCGTGGGGGAGGAACTAGAAGAGGTCTGCCTCTCTGCTCTCTGCCTTTGATGATGTGATACTGTCAGGACAAGAGTAGTTGGGGGGGGGTGAAGGAAACAGGTGCTAATTATTCTATAGCTTGGTATGAGGCAGAAGGCAGAGAAGGTTGTCTGTCCAACTAGGAGGTAGAAGGAAATTTAGAATAGCTTTTTCTGAGTCACTAACGAGAAATGAGAACTTTGGCTTCTGATGACAACGCAGCTGCATTTAATGACCACCAAGACATTGTCATCTCAAGACGGCTCAGCTACCAATGACTTACTTCACAGCAAAAGAGCTGGAGTTCAGATTCCCCAGATCCCACATTAAAAGCCTGGTCAAGCGTGATGACTCACCCACAATTCCACCTGAGGAAATGTGAGCTCATAGTGTTTACCTAATACTCAAACTCTATGACAAATACAGAAGCCAAGGCTGGGGAGATATCTCACCAGATAAAGCGCTTACTGCACAAGCAAAAGGACCAAGTTCAGATCCCACATAAAATGCTGTGTATATCTGGTGGCCTGTTAATTCTGGTCCCAAAGGGCAAAGCATAGAAATCCCCAGAGCAAGCTGGCTAGCTAGACTAATCCTACTGACAAGCCCTGTGTTGATAGAGCTAGCCTTTAAACTGCAAGGTGGAAGAGTGGTCAAGGACAATTACGGATTATCACCCTCAGGCTTACACACACACACACACACACACACACACACACACACACACACACTACTCACATGCATTCACAAACATGCACCAACCCACATTCAAACACATACATAAAGGCACACCCACATCCATATTCATGTACATGAAGATGGAAAAATAAAATAGTCATCTCTCTAAGCCCTTTGAAGGGAGCTATAAACTTCATTACATGAGCCACATCAGCTAGGTTCTCCCTATTCCTGGCCTATGTCAAGACCCTTCACAGAACAGCTGGGAAGTTAGACTTCAGAACCATCCCCCCAATCCCAGCTAGATATCTGAATCATGGTTCCAGTATTTAATACTCACGGGGCCAGACATGGCATTCCTCAAAGCTTGACTCCCTCAGTATCATTATAATGCATTTAAAATAAAAAAGTAGTTGCATGGTGCCTGCCACATATGCATTATGCTCAGTATGAAGGTGCTAATATTATCAGATCACTGTTAGAATCGAGTCTCCCAGGAAACAATGAACTTTTTTCCACCAGAGGCTATGGGGATCTGAAACTGTCTGTAGTGCCACAAACTATTATATACCTGGGGACAGAGCTATATCTTGGGCCTGATATCAAATAGGAATTTGAATTCCTGTTGTCAGAGTGATTTGTCATGGCTCTAGGAAATGGCTTGCTGTCCTGAAGTCCACTCCCTTTCAGGTGGACATCACTATAATGATCTCCAAGAACAATGGCAAAATCTCTGAATGAAGGAAGATCCAGCTACACACAGTTGCCAGTCCTGCCTAAATTCGTGTGTTTCAAATAGCACTAAATGGCAAACAGGTGCAGTTCCAACAACAGCTGGAGGCGGGAACATTCATCTTTCTTCACTAAGAAAAGAGTTCAGGATGGTCCCCCAACCCAGCATCCAAAGAGATTCGCAAGTCAAGTGGGTCTCAGAGTGGGGATCCGGCACTCCCCCACCCACTTCCACCCTTAACGGAAAAGCAAGAGACATGCGCACCTGCAGTGCTGCTGGGGCCCTTGCTGCCTACACTTGAAGCAGAGGGTGGAGACACTGACTCTGCTTGTCTTCAGGGCCTCAGCCCAAAGGATGCTGGGCGGAGCCTCGCTAGCTACCGCAGAGGAAGGCTGGCTGCCAAGGGCTGCTCAGCACTTTCGCTGAGAAAGGACAGAGACCGACATGGCGCAGAGAAAAGATCTGTCTGGCCTCCTCCTTGTGATCTTTCTTCTTCAAGGTAAGAGCCTGTTAAGGGTCTGGCAGCCTAGGGAAGGCTCATGCGACTAAGCCATCACCAAGGAGACAGGTGTACTGGAGTCTAACCTAGAGCAGACCTCATCTGTCATTTCACAATTCAAAGAAAGGAAGACAAAAAAAAATGGTGTCTCTTCCTGTTTTCTTCTGGAAGGAAGCAATATGGCTCCACAGCGAAAACAGAAGACCTAACTGGCTAGAGAGGACTGTGCTTCCGCCATCTTAGATATAAACATAGTTCAAAAGAGCTCCCCCAAGGAAACTAGAAGAAAAAGTTATATTCAGTAAGCCTATGAAGCGTTGTTCATGAACTTTGCTTTGCATAAGAATGGATGACATTAGATACATGATATTCCAGCAAATAACAAGGTTAACAGAAAGCATCTGCTCTAAAGAGTTCCTCTTGTCCTTGGAGAGGTAAAACTCGATGCTGCCTCACTGAGAACAAGGCACAACATGGGGCACCTGTTTAAAATATACAACAGGAAGTAGATGAGCCAGGTTGACACCTGGACATACCTCGGAGGTAACTAAAGCCATAGGGGGATTTTTTTAACAGGCTGGTCTAGAACTCATGAACAATTCTGCCTCAGCCTCCTGAGCGCTATGATTAAAAGCATAAGCCACCTTACCTGCCTAAAGCCATGAAAATTCTTAACTACTCTGATTTATCAGAAGAAGAGGCTGAAGATAGAACTATAAGATGTTAACTTTTAAAAAAACAGAGGGGAAAAAATTTCCAGAGAGATTTTTAAAAAGCAAAAGAATGTCCCCAAAGCCAGAAGGAACAGATGAGCATAATATCATGGAACGCACAGAAGTCCAGAGCTTCCAGAGGGAGGATTACCAACAGTGCAGGGCATTTTCTGGGCATGGTGGCACAGGGCTGTGATTCTAGAACTCCAGAGGTGGAGGCTAGAGGATCAAGGAGTTCAAGACCAACCCTGGCTACCTAGAGAGTTTAAGGTCACCCTGTGCTACATGGGAGCCTGTCTCAAAACAACAACAGCAGCAACAAATAAGAGTATGAATATTAAAGACAATCTACTAATATGAAATGAAGATATACTTATATTTTGAGTTCAAGGGATGTGGCAAGATGAAGCTGATTAAAGACAGCTTTCATGTGAGTAAAAGGGGAAGGCAAGAGAGGATGATGAAGAGTCCGGCTACGCCTGAGAGAAATATGGACAATAAGTGGAAAAGATGGAGTGATGAGTAAAGGGGAAGTACAGTGCAAGAAGCAGTGCTTTGTTGTTTTGTTTGTTTTTGAAACAAGGTCTCATGTAGCTTAGACTGACCTCAAACTTACTATGTAGCCAAGGAAGACCTTGAAACTACCACCACCACCACTACCCTGTCCTCCTGCCTCTACTTCCCAAATGTCAGGATGACAGGCTTGCACCATCATGTTGGAGATTGAACCCAGAGCTTTTTGCCACGCTAGGCCAACACTCTACCTATTGTGCCACATGCCCAGCCACAGAAGAAGTTATTTTGGAGGATGAGAGAAATGAGCACATTTTAGCTTAAATGCTGAAATGTGATACAGAGTGAATAGAATGATTTGGAGGAGGAAGGGCATTTAAAACACCTGTCTCTCAAAACAATGGAAGGAGGTCAGTGTCACTGCAGAAACTGACTTGGGTGTAGGAGAATGAGAACCTTGAAGAAGACAGGGAGAGTGCCTTTCTTTCTGAGAGAAATGGGAGGAGACAGCTACACACAACTTAGACAAGGGGACAGAATGCTGAAAGCCAGAGAGACAGCCCTGGACAGAGTGGAAAGAACAGCACAGCAGGATGAGCGGTAGGAAGCCTCAGCTCTGGATCAGGCATGGAGCAGTACACATTTGAACAGCTCTGCTGCTCTCTGGACTCTGTCCCACACCAATCAATCCAGGTATTTGGCTCCAAGAGCTGCCAAGTGCTAAGAGGAGAAGGCATTCAGCTATGCAAAAGTAAATTATGTCAGCTATCAGTTCTTTCTTTCCCACGGAATTCAAGTTAGATGAAGAGTCTCTTCGCTCTCCTGTGATAGATATCCAGGTGGTTGGGGACAAACTCTTCACCTCTAGCCACACTACTCCTTCCAGCTGTCCTGTTCCAAATCTGTAACTCTGAACAGCAAGAGGGGGGGGTCTACTCAAAATGTTTTTCTTTCTGATGAGTTTCGATTGGTCTTCAAGGTTCTGTCAAATATCATTTCCTCTATTAAGCTTTTCCCTTGGGCAGGATAAAAAGTTTCTCTCTGTCTCTCCTCTCTCTCTCTCTTTCTCTCTTTCTCCCTAACCTGAGTTTTATTAACTCCTTAAGACAGCCAGTCTGAGAACAGGACTGCTCACCTCCAGGTGGTGAGTCTTAGCTACATATTTTACTACCCATAGCAAAGCCCATTCTACCACCACCATAGCAGAAGGCGCATCACCCAAAACAGCCCCACTCTAGCATGGATGACAGCATTATAGAAGCTGCATCATGAAGTCTTCTATTCTTTTTCATGTACAGTCACAGAAGCACTGGGTTAATAGCAATAGCTTCAAAGCCTGAGTCCTCTAACCATATGGTAATCTCGACAATCTCATCTCAAATCATCTCTTTAGTATAAAAGTAAATATACTTAAGATCCACCATAAATAACAAAGGCATGACCATCGTTCATGAAACTCCAAAGATTTAAAAACTCCTATCCACGGGCTGTAGAGGTGGCTCAGGGATTAAGCCTCCGCCTTGCAGGCGGAAGGTCCTGAGTTCGGATCCCAGATCCCACGTATAGATGCCAGGCAGAAGCGGGGGCGGCCTGCGCTTCTGGTCCTGGTAGGGCGGAGCCTGTGACTCCCGGGGCAGAAGGAGGTGGAGGCGCCCATGGTGGTTCGCGAATTCGTCCGTGGTTCTACACATACACAGACACACACATACACAGACACGCGCGCACGCACATACACACGCATATGCACACAGTTGAATAAATAATAATAATAATAAAAAAATTAAAAAAAAAAACTCCTATCCAGAAAGCCAGGACAAAGACAGAGCACATTCTCATGTCAAATTCAATTTGTTGACTTAGGCTACATAGAGAAAAGAGGATACAGGTACTGTCATTGCCATGGGTTAGAGCCTCTCTTGATCTTGCCTCGTGACAAATATTTTGGCACATTGGGACAATCACAAATCTAAATGACCCTTTGCCTCTCTTCTGTCTTCACAGGTACCATGGTCCTGTCAGAACAAGGTAGGAGAAGTAACATCTTTCTATTCTCGAACTCTGAAGAAGTTCATAGGAGCAGTTTAGAAAAGATGAGATGATAGAAAGTAGAGAGCTGAGATCTCCATTGTCAACCAAATCAACCATTCTGGACAGCTTCCTAGAGCTGACCAATGAATTGTCCAGTCCTTGAAGTAGAAACAAGATTTTAGTAACTAGGTATGTAATCCAACAGCACTAGCACCACCCAAGAACATATCAGTAATACAAAATCACACTTCCCAAGAACTAAGAATAGGACCTGAAATCTAGCATGATCCCCATGTGATTTGTATGGACATTGAAGTTGGAGAAACCTTGTTTTCATGGTCTTCTCTTGGTCCCATGAGCAGAGAATTGCTGAGCCTCGAGGACCTCAACAGAACTACAGCTCTTTCCTTTGCAGAAAAACATTTGGTAAAAGTGGATGACACTCGAGAAGATGGTTCAGTACTCCTGACTTGCGACTTGAAAGACAAACATATCGAGTGGTTTAAAGATGGGAAACAAACAAATAAAAGTGAAAAGTCATGGAATCTGGGAAGCAGTGCCAAAGACCCTCAAGGCATATTTTGGTGTCGTGGCTCAAAGAAATCAAAGGCACTGCAAGTGTATTACAGAAGTATGTAATCGGCCTTCTCTGTTCAATTTCTTTGTTGTGAATTCAGCTTTTTCTGGTGAGCTCACTGTCTGGGATGAGATGGACACAGATCCTAGGTGATGCTTCACAGTCATAGTCAGTTCTCTTAATCTCAGATAGCCCTTCTTTAGATATAGCAAGACATTTCTCCCAGCTTCTTAACAAAGTAGAGTTCTAGCAAAACCTGGTCAACCACTGGGTGAGCCTCACGAATTGGAGCACTTCCGGTAACTTTCGGGAGGAGGGGACACAGGGAAGATGAGCAGAGGAGAGAAGAGCAGGTGAAAGTTGAAAACAGGACCTGGTCTTCCTTCTACTCAACACAGCCCCTGATTAAAGGACTATGTGGGCTTCCCTGGGACTTCTCAATGCTAGGAAACATCAGTTCCTGGAGCAAAGATATTCCTTTGCCATACCACCTACAGATGGAGAAGCCTGCTGTCTCAGACACAGCCATCATTGCTGGTAGGCAGGAGGAAAAGATCCAAGAAGAACTTTCACACCCTAAAGTGCCTCTCATTATGCCTTGTACTTCCCCCCCCCACAGTGTGTGAGAACTGCATTGAGCTAAATGCAGCCACCATATTCGGCTTTATCTTCACTGAAATAATCAGCATTTCCTTCCTTGCTGTTGGGATCTACGTCATTGTTGGACATGATGGAGTTCGCCAGTCCAGAGGTAAAAGAAACCAAGCATGGAAGTGCATGCTTGTAATCCTAACTACTCTGGAGGATGAGATAGGAGGGCTGTGAATTCAAGGCCCGCTGGGTGACGGAGCAGTGCCCTGCCTCACATAAATTTTAGAAAAGGCTAGGGAACTGAGGATGTAGCTCAGATGCATGAAGCCCTGGATTGAACCAGATGGGGTGGCACCTGCCTGTAATCCCAGCACTCAGAAGGTGGAGGCAGGAAGAGCAGAAGTTCAAGGTCATCTTCAGCTACATACCACATTTGAGGCCAGCCTGGGCTTCATAAGGCCTTGTCTCAAAAGAAATAACAATAAAAGGCTAAGAGGTGTAGCTTAATGGTAGAGCATTTACCTAGCAGGTACAAGGTCCTGGAATCATTCCCAAGCATTGGAAGAAAATAGAGATAAAGTGGTAAAAGACTATTCTGAGCTGAGATATGGGCCCCCCTTCCTTCCTATAAAAAACATATCCAATAGGAGAATATGAGTTGATATAAGTTGCTAATGTATATAGTTGGGTGATGCTCAGTCCCTTTAAGGCATGAAAGATATTTGATGTAATCCCAGAATATTTATCTGCCTCAAGATCCAACTCCCTTTGATCTGTCTTCCATTTTTGTTTTGTTTTGGTTTTGGTTTTGTTGGTGGCAGTTAGGTTTGAGATAGAATCTCACTCTACAGTTCAAGTTATCCTGGAACTTACTATATAGTCCAGGCTGACCTCAAACCCATAGGAATCCCCCTGCCTCAGCCGCTCAAGTGCTGGGATTACATGAGCCATTGCATCTGGCTTCTTTTTTAAAAATGATTGAAGCTAGATGTAGTGGTGGCATCGTGGCTCTTGCTTGCAACCCCAACATTCAGGATACTGAGACAAAGCAATCGCCTCCAATTAAGGTCTAGCTAGGACTATATAGTGAGTTCCTGGCCAGCCTGGACTACAACATGAAACCCTTTGTCTTAAGTATCCCAGGCTGGCCTAGAACTTGATATGTAGATGAGGATGACTTTGAACTTCTGATTCCCCTGGCCTTCACCTCCTGAGTACCGGACTGCCTGGTTTATTCATTGCTGGGGATCAAACCCAAGCTTCATGCTAGGCAAGCACTTTACCTATTAAACCACATCCCCAGCACCTCAAAAAAATCAAACTTCTTTCGTAAAATAAAACTTACATATGGAAAAGTGAATCACAAGCATGAAGCTAAAAATAAATTAATAAAGCAAACATTCATGCATCCAGCACCTAGCTTAAGACAATACCAACATCATAGAAGTCAGTCCTAGCCACGTCCCATCCCCAAGCACGAGCACTCTGCTGATGTCTGACCACAGGAATGAAATTTTGCTTGATTTTGCTCTTTGTACAAACAGACTCTTGCAGTGTGTATTCTTGTGTATGGCTTCTTTCACCCCACAATATGCTTATGAAACTGACCTGTTATGTGGTTGATTTCTATGCTATCTAGAATTCTATTATGCAAATAGTCCAATTTATTATCATTCTATCTTTGAAAGTATATTTTGTCTGTCTTTTGTGCAGCATCGGACAAGCAGACTCTGTTGCCCAATGATCAGCTCTATCAGGTAAAGGAAAGGATGATGACACAGTCGGTGGGTGTGGGCCTTTGGGAATGGGGGCAAGTTATTTGGAAGATAAAGCACTGCTTACTGCATACCACAGAATAGAATGGCTGCTGTGTGGGGTGGGATAGAGGAAGTAAGGAGAAGAACTGGAAGAGGCTGAAATGATGATCTAAAGAGAAAAAGTTAAGGATTTTTCTGAGTTCAAGGGACACAAAAACACTGGAGTCACCCTCTCTTCATCCTTTTTTGGCTCCCAGACTCCAAATAGGACTCCAAAGTCTTGTTCATAAGCAGTGTTCAGTAAATTTGCTTCAAATTAGTTAACAAGAGGCTAGAAAAATGAGTTCATGACTATGCTGTCCTCTTCAAGCCCCTCAAGGACCGAGAAGATGACCAGTACAGCCATCTCCAAGGAAACCAACTGAGGAAGAAGTGAACTCACAGGACCCTCAGAAAAGGTGGGTCCTTCAACACCAGTCCTGAGCAAATACCGCTACATGGCCTATCCCTATGCCTCCCACACACTGCCAAGTACATTGCTATGTGCGTGTGCATATATGTGTATGTGCATATGTATATCCGTGTGTGTGTGTGTGTGGTGTGTGTGTGTGTGTGTGAGAGAGAGAGAGAGAGAGAGAGAGAGAGAGAGAGAGAGAGAGAAGTGAGAATTAGTTGACTGTGGAATCTCTTTTCTAAAAATGCTGGGACCAGAACTAACTGCCTTGGTCTAAGAAACTATGAAGGCTGTGTGTTTGTAAATACTATCACAAGACCTTGAGTCATGGAGATGGTGAATATCAGTCTTAACCTCACCACACCACTAACATTTCGTACTAATTCTTTGTGATGAGGCCTACTCTTTGCCTTGCAGGAGTTATAGCAGTGTGCTTGGCCTCTATTCAACTGCGGCACTGGTACCCCCAGTGTGATAAGCAAAACTATGTTCACACACTATCTAGTGTTCCATCCAGGGCCAAGTCCTCTTTAAGAACTACTGACCTATACTAACCTTTCTATCAGTCTGGCAAGCAGTCAAAAATTCTGATCCAGTCAGTCTATCTGAGATGCTGAAAAGGAAGACAACATCAATTGATTTGTTTTTCTGATCAATTGCAATTTCTTTCTCCTTCTAGGTGGTCTCCTTTCCATCTAGCTCTCAGAATTAAAGCAATACATGTTAGAAAGCAGCAGATGGATTTTTCTTTTCTTTTCTTTTTTTGGCCCTAAATGCAATCTCAAGATCCATCAAAATGACAAACATTAAGAGAAAGGAAGAGTCATCGGAACAAATTTTGGATTTTCTCAGAATAAAATAATAAAAGAAACAAAGCACTTGCCAAGCACGCAGGAGGTCCTGGGTTAGATTCCCCAGCATCCTCCCTCCATTTCCTCAGAAGCTGTCAAGTAAAAACAAGCAGTCTGGTGCGCCATCTATTGGGAAAAGTAAAAATAAAATCATCAAATAACCCATTTATTTGAATGGAAACTTTTTATTTTAATTTCTTTGGGGTTTCTATATAGATCATAATTCAATAGATCAATTATTCAGTGGAAAGTCTTCCTTCACCTTCATTCCCAACCATATAGCTGCCTTCTCCAGAGATAAAATGGTTTCTTGTATATGTGCCTCTTTATTTCATGCAAATGATGACACTATACATTTTGAATTTTCTTCTAATACAGCCTAAAGATCATTCTTCACCAGTACACATTTTAAAAAGTTGGTATTCAGCCACATTGCATGGACATATTACCCAAGCAGGCATCTATCAATGAACTTTGACTTGGCTCCAGTCTCTCTGCCTTTTACAGCAATGCTGCAAAGATTAATATTTGATGTCATTTCAAAGGTAACACCATTGAAATATGCTTTACATACCAAGTAGTTCACTAATTTTAAGTGATTTCATCTGTTCTGAGCAATTTTTAGTGAATTTACCCTTTCACTATAATCCAGTTTTAAGAAGTTCCTATTGATCTTTATGGTTCCTTATATTATTTTCAGTCACTCTCTGCTCTGAGCCTCAACCCCAAGAACCCACAAATATCCCTCTATCTCTTTAGTTTTTCCTTTCTGAACATTCTATAGGAAACTATACAATGTGGGATAATGATATTATTCAGCATGTTTCCAGGGCTCATACATGTGGCAGCATGTAACAGTATTTTATTTCATTTTGTTGCTGGAGATAATTTCATCATGCAGGTACTTCACATGTTGTTCATCCATTCACTGGATAGTTTCCAGTGGTTTGGCTATTATAAAGAATGCTGCTCTGAGCATTCTTGTGCAAGTATTTTTTTTTAATTTTTAAAATTATTTATTATTTATTCAAGAATGTGTATGTGGTATGCATGTGTGTGTGTGTGTGTGTGTGTGTGTGTGTGTATGTGTGTATCTCCTCCTTGTTTACTCCCGGCATTTATACATGGGGTCTAGGATCCGAACTCAGGGCCCTCTGCCTGCAAGGCAGAGGCTTAACCCCTGAGCCACCTCTCCAGCCCCTATATTTATCAATATTAAGATTTATATTTAACCATAATCCAGAACTTCAGAGATTCTATATCAACCACCTGGAACTAGGCCAGCCTAATCTCTCCCCATCCTGAAGCTCAGGGAAATTTGTGGAAGAGAGGGCACAAGGATGGGAGGAGCAATTATATGCAAGATACTCCACACAAGTTAGGGCCGAAGCAATCATAATTGGAATGTGTGTGTAGAACCACAGGGGAATTCAGGAACCACCATGGACCGCCTCCACCTCCTCCTTGTTTACTCTGCCCTGGGATTCACAGGCTCCGCCCTACTAGGACCAGAAACGCAGGCCATCCCTGCTTCCACCTGATGTTATATACGTGCGGTCTAAGATCCGAACTCAGGACCTTCCACCTGCAAGGCAGAGGCTTAACCTCTGAGCCACCTCTCTAGCCCCTTGTGCAAGTATTTTTGTAGAAACATAATTTCATAGAACTGGAGAGATGGTTCAATAGCTAAAACCTTTGCCTCAAAAGCAAAAGGACTTGAGTTCAGATTGCCAGAGATCATGTAAAAAATGCTAGGCAGATATGATGTCATCTGTAATTCTATCCCTGGAAGGCAGATCCTGGAAAATCCTAGATGGGAGAAGGAGGCACTGGGGGATGATTCTGGATATCACCCTTGGGCCTCCACAGGCATATACATTCAAGTACCCTCTTGTACACACTCCCACACACACATGTACATCCACCTGTATGCAAACACATACACACACACACACACACACACACACACACACACACACACACACACATGTGCATGCATGCATGAACACAAAAAAGAAATATCATTTAATTTCTCAGGGATAGAGACTTTGGAGTGAAGAATTCCCTTATATGTGGAAGATTCATGCTTAACCTTGAGCTTTCCAAACTGATCATATTGTTTTATCACCACCAACAAGATATAAAGGCTCTAGTTTTATGCATAAAAATTCACTCATTCCTTATAACTTTTAGGTTAGTTTTATATTTATCAATATTTTTTTAAATTTTTAAATTTTATTTATTCAATTGTGTGTGTGTGTGTGTGTGTGTGTGTGTGTGTGTGTGTGTGTGTGTCTGTGTGTGTGTGTATCTCCTCCTTGTTTACTCCCGGCATTTATACATGGGGTCTAGGATCCGAACTCAGGGCCCTCTGCCTGCAAGGCAGAGGCTTAACCCCTGAGCCACCTCTCCAGCCCCTATATTTATCAATATTAAGATTTATATTTAACCATAATCCAGAACTTCAGAGATTCTATATCAACCACCTGGAACTAGGCCAGCCTAATCTCTCCCCATCCTGAAGCTCAGGGAAATTTGTGGAAAAGAGGGCACAAGGATGGGAGGAGCAATGATATGCAAGATACTCCACACAAATTAGGGCCGAAGCAATCATAATTGGACTTTGCATGCCCTGCGCAATGTCCAACACACTATTGACCCCACAAAGTCTAGCATTTGCTAAAGGCACTAAGATCCTGGGAGGCAAGGGATTGACAGCCACAGTAGTGTCCCTATGCTTAAGGGGAACACAGGAAAGAGTTCTGGGAAATGCCACTGGGTCCTTGCACCTCATCGGAGAGGAGGACCCAGAGGAGAGTCTGGCATGCACATTAAAGGATGCTCCGGGGATGGGAGGAGGAGGCACTGGGGGATGGTAGGGAGGGGGGAGGAGAAGGGAGAGGGGAGGGGGGAGGGGAGGGGGTATAGGGCGGTGGGAGGTTGGAGGGAGAGAGGGGACCGGTGTACCTGTTAAGTTTGTATGAGTGGAAATAAAAAAAAAAAGAATTTATCAACCATTAAAAATAAAAAAAAGATTTATATTTAAGATCTTTTTAAACATTAAAAATTTTGAGATAAAGTGTCACTGTGCAACCCAGGCTGCCCTTGAATCTACTAAGTAGTTCAGGATGACCTCAAACTTGTAACCAAGTTTTTCAAACAGTAAATTGTTAAAATTAGAATTTATGGGCTGGAGAGGTGGCTCAGGGGTTAAGCCTCCACCTTGCAGGTGGAAGGTCCTGAGTTCAAATCCTAGACTCCACGTATAGACGCTGCACTGAAGCAGGGGCGGCCTGCGTTTCTGGTCCTAGTAGGGTGGAGCCTGTGAATCCCAGAGCAGAGTAAACAAAGAGGAGGTGGAGGCATCCATGGTGGTTCCCGAATTCGTCCCTGGTTCTCCACACATAGACACACACACACACACACACACACACACACACACACACACACACACACAATTGAATAAATAATAAAAAAATTTTTTTTAAATTAGAATTTATGATGGTTCTTTTTCTTCCTTTTCTGAGCCAGAGTCTCATATGGCCTGACCTTCAATTCACTATATGGACAAGAATGAGCTTGAACTTCTGACCATCTCACCTTCACCTCTGAAGAACTCAAATTGTACATGTGCACCAACCTGTCTAGCTTAAATTATTCATTAAAGAAAGCTCCTATCAATTCCTCTAGCATTAAACATATATCTATATATTTCACGTGTGTCTCTGTGTGCATATGGGTGTTCATGCCATGGCACATGCATGGAAGTCAGAGCACAACTTGTGCTTTTTCACTGTTTGGTTTTGGAAATCAAATTCAAGACAGTGGGTAAAGACCTGCTGAGCCACCTCACTCCCTTGCCGTAGCAATTTTTATGGTCTCCTTTTTTTTTTTTAATTATTATTATTATTATTTATTCAACTGTGTGCATGTGCGTGTGTGTATGTGTGTGTGTGTGTGTGTGTGTCTGTGTATGTGTAGAACCACGGACGAATTCGCGAACCACCATGGATGCCTCCACCTCCTTCTGCCCCGGGATTCGCAGGCTCCGCCCTACCAGGACCAGAAGCGCAGGCCGCCCCCGTTTCCGCCCGGCGTCTATACGTGGGATCTGGGATCCAAACTCAGGACTTTCCGCCTGCAAGGCGGAGGCTTAATCCCTGAGCCACCTCTCCAGCCCTGGTCTCCTTTTATACCTTTGATCTATCCTGAATTTAATGTGAAAACCTAACACATTGAACAAATTTTAATCAAGATAGAGGTCCGATTATTCTGAAATATTAATCTTGTGCCTGCTACTCTCATTTCTTTTTCCCTCTTTTACTTTTTTCTTTTCAGTGCTGGGGATTTACCCAGGGTCTTGTGCACATACAATAAGTACTTTGCTACTCCAGAAGTTAATTTTTTTATGCTGTGTTGCCACTCCACTTACAACAGATGTAAGTTCCAAGAAAGGACTTGGATTTTTTTCTAATAAAGTTTCTTCAAAAATTAGAACATGAGGGCTGGAGATGTGGCTCAGGGGTTAAACCTCTGCCTTGCAGGTGGAAGGTCCCAAGTTCGGATCCTAGACCCCATGTATAGACAGCGGGCTCAAGCGGGGGCGGCCTGAGTTTCTGGTCCTGGTAGGCCTGTGAATCCCGGGGCAGAGTAAACAAGAAGGCGGTAGAGGCGGTCCATGGTGGTTCTCGAATTTGCCCGTGGTTTACAAACACACACACGCGCGCACGCACACACACACACACACACGCACACATGCACAATTAAATAAATAATAATCATTTTAAAAAACTAGAATAACGGTAAACACACCAAGATTGCCCAAAGTGGAATTTGTATTTTATCATGTGTGTGTGTGTGTGTATGTGTGTGTGTGTGTTAAAATATGCATAATATAAAGCTTGTTTCTTTGGATGAATATCTTGGTTTCTTCTCCCACTGCTGTGATAAGATATTTTGACAAAAGCAATTAAAGGTAGAAAGAGCTTATTCTGTTCCTAGTTCAAGAATGCAGTCCATCATGGATGATAGTCAAGGCAGCAGGAGTTAGTCACATAGTATCCCCCACAGAAAGTAGAGAACTATGCTATATTCACAGCTTACTTTCTCCTTTTTATACAGTTCAGGATTCCAACCCAGGGACTGGTTCCACCCACAGTAGATGGGTCTTTCCACTTCAATGAATCTGATTAAATTATCCTACACAGACATGCACAGTAGCTAATCTGACCTACATAATTCCTAACAGATGTGCCTAAATGCTTGTCTCTTGGATGATCCTAGATCCTGTCAAGTTGACACCACTATCACAGGGGTTATTCATTGTTTTGTGTTGTTTTGTTTTTTGGAGACAAAAGTCTCACTACAGCCGAGGTACAATGACATGGAACTTGTTATGTTGTGCAGGCTAGTCTTCAATGCAAAATTCTCTGGCCACAGGTTTCCAAGTGCTAGGATTTCAATCCATTCTAAATTTACACTTTTAATCATTATGATGATTGGTAAAGCATTCTTCTTTTATTGAGAGAGAAACACGTGCATGCCACTGCATGCATGTGCAAGTCAAAGAATAACTTTAAGAAGTTGGTTCTTTCCTTCCATCATGTGAGTTCTGCTGACTGAATGCAGGTCTCCAGGTTTATGCTCAGTTACTTTACCTGATGAATCATCTCTTCCGTGAAGCATACTCTCCAGTAAAGCACAGTTCTGGGTTGGTCTGTGAGGGTATTTCTAGAGACAGCTAACTAAGGATGAAAGACTTGCTCTGAATGTAGTTAGTACCACTAATAGACTCTGATGATACAAAGGGAGGAAGAGGAGGAATGCTCTTTGGCAAAGGCTTCTCTGCTTCTTGGCTGTCATGTGAGCATACTCACTGCATTCTCACCCTCCCCTCTAAATCTCTCCCTCTCTTTGAGACCGAATTTTGTCACTTAGTCTGGGCAGGCCTGAAACTCTTGATGTAGCCCAGTGGCCCAGACTAGCCCTGAACTTCCACATCCTCCTGCCTCAGTCTCCCAAGTATTTGAATTTCATATGTGAACCACCACATTCAGCAAATAGCACCTCTCTGTTTTTGGTCATATTTATGGCATGCATATACTTTCATTTTGTGAGCAGCCTTTTCCCTTTTGCACAGTACTTTAAACTTCTGAAAAGTACCTTCCTCAAAACAAACTGGCAGGATGTCCGCCGTTGGCATAGTACAGATAAGAAAATGGAAACCCTACCCAAAATAGCACACTGCCTGGCACCTAACACCTGCTCAAAAAATTTAGTTGTTGTTATTCTGGTATTGTTACTTCTATGGAGAGTGAATCGAATTGTTCCAAAGAGGCATGGAACGACTGGGGAAACAAAGAAGCAGAAGCTCACAGTAAGTAAGCAGAGACAGAAAGCACAAAATGTTATGTCTCAACACCAAGGACCATTCCAGCCCGGTGGCCCCGCCCCGCCTCTCCCCGCCCCGTTCTGGCCTCTAGGCCAATCCCAAATCACTTCCGGCCCGCCCCCAGCTGGCCGAGTTACCCTAAGCAGATCAGCGCAAGCGTGGCCCGGGTGATTTGACAGACACACCCTACTTCCGGCGCGAAGGAGAGACTCTGGGGCCCCGGGCGCTTGGCGATGACGTCAGCTCCGGTCGCTGTGCTGAGTCGGAAGTGGGAAGCCTTTGGCCGCTGAGACGCTTGCTGTCGTCGCTGCTGGTCTTGCAGGCTCTGGTAAGAGAGAAAGTAGCTGGAGGGAAGGGGCCGCGGCGTCTGCAGTGGCGGCTTTTCTCCCAGGCGGGTACCAGGCCAGCTGTCAGCACGCTCGCCTCCTCCAGAGTCTGTCTCTCGTGCTAGGCTGACCAGGGACCCTCTTCATCAACTCCGACCCTTTCTGATTTGGAAACCCTTACCGTGCTCTAGCATGCGCTGTCTCTGGCACATTTCTCTCTTCCTCTTTGCCAAGCTTCTTCTGGCCTTGATGGGCTTTTGACTTCTTTTCTCCAGGCTCTGCGCAGGGTAGGTGGGTCTCCCTTCTCCCCACGAACCGTTTATGGACTCTCAAAGGATAAAATATAAAGAGTGCATGACAGCCAGCCAGAGGCCGAGGGGATAAGATTAAGTAGTAGTATCGAACCAATGCATGTGGCTAGATGTCGACATCACTGAGGCAAGTGTTGCGCTCAGCACCGTAACTCTCCAGAGATTCTGCCTCTGTTTCCTTGGATGGTGAAGGTTCCACAACTCAGAAGGTTTTATTTAACGAAGTGCCTTTTAGTTTCTCTTCTAGGGGAAGAATGTGTTTAGTCTTGCTATCCTTGACTCTTGCTCTTAGAGGGAAGCCCACCTCAGATGAAATGTGATCCAACAAGGAATGCTGTAGTTTTTCTTTTAGTTGATGAGGTCCTTCTAACGTGCAGACAAATGTATTCAAAGGATTTGTTGCTATATTAGCACATGTAGTACTGAAAGTATGCTGGGTAGAATATGCTACACTGGAGGAATTGTTTAATTTCAAAATAGAGACCTTACAGAGTATGGTTTATTTATGTTTATAAATAATTTTTATAAAAGCGTTTTAGTGTGTGTGTGTGTGTGTGTGTGTGTGTGTGTGTGTGTGTCAAAGGGAACTGTGGGTCCCTGTGGATGACTTCGAGAATCATCCTGGATTGCTTCTACCTCCTTTTGGCTTTGCTCTGAGATTTCCCAACTTGGCCTTCCAGAACCAGAAGTGTAGGCCACTGCCATTTCCGCCTGGCATTTTACATGGAATCTGGGATCTGAATTCAGGTCCTTCTGCTTATGAGGCAGAGTCTTAACCCCTGAATCATCTTTCCAGCCCCTAGAGTATGGTTTAATAGAGATTGTGGTGTGTTACTTTGATCAGAACTCAGAGCCTGGTACATTCTGGGTAAGTGCTATAGTTTTGAGCACCATCATCCCACACAGCTTGATTTCACCAATCCCATTTTTACAGTATCTCCAGTATTTTTGCTCTGAAACACTGTTGGATTTGATGTGGCTTTAAGGGATTAATGATATTCCTCAAGGAGAAAACTTCAGTCAAGGAAGGGTGAGGGAATTTTATAAGACCATCATCTGTCTTGGTAGCCTTGATGTTGACTTTGCAAAGTGCAATTTGTTTTCAAGGAAGAATCAAAGGCTTTGAAAGATTAGTGGTTGTGTCACTTAAAGGCTGACAATAGACTGTGGAATTTCTGTGACAGCTGTAGACCAGGCTGGCCTCAAAGTCAAAATCCTCCTGCCTACATTTCCCAAGTATAGAGATTACAGGTGCATACACCAGATTGAAAAAAAAAAAAAACAGAAAAACAAAAGATTTCAAGTAGGATGCTGTTATCAAAACAAACAGAATGTCAAGCAAGGTTCTATCTTATCAGACCTTTCAGACCTTTCTTTTCTTTCCAGGTACTCTTTTTTTTTTTTTTAACATGTGTAAGTTTCTCGGCTAAATCTAAACTGAACTCTTCACAAAGGTCCTCATCAAGTGATCAGTCCTCCTTTTCTATAAATGGTTACATAATCAAGCCTTTTTTCTGTAAAATGAAAATGTGCACATAGATTTTAAGTAAATATAAAAAAGACAAGCATAATGGAATAGGCAACCCCTTTTTGTTTTCACACTTGAGATGGTGACAGATTTATTTTCATTATGTATTCTGTATATGCTTAGGTACCAAAGAATCCCAGCATATGACTGGTTAATTTGACCTGCTGGATTGCATGACAGTGCTGTTGATTACAAAGAATTCAGGAAAACTACACTGAAGAGTAGGCCAGGCAATAAATATTTGATTAGATATTGTAATAAGTTTTCCAAGTATGAATGTGTAAACATGCACTTAGACACTTTACAGCCCAGCAAAGCAGATCTGCCTTAGGAGTATGATAAAGAAAGCTTCAAAGTAGAGGTAAGGACCTACAAGATAAAGGCAGGTGAAGGTAACCTATTTGTATTAGGCTCAACTAAAATATACATGGCAATAAATAAAATATATAGAGCAACACATCTAACAGTTCATTTCCTTGAAGCAGTAAAGTCCTGACCATACTGAGAGGAGACTATAGGCTGTCCTTCTGTCACAATAGCTAATTAGCTGTTAGCTCTTATGCTATTAAAAACAGCAGAGACTATGCAGCAACTATGGAAATACCTCAGAAGTGTCAAGAAATAGTATAAACTCTCTTCAGTAATTAAGGGTAACTTTTCCAATTTGTGTTTACTTTTGTTATTGTGATTCTATAAGAAATTATTATTAAACCAACTAAAGGTAAGCCAAGCATGGTCTCACATGCCCAAAATCCCAGCACTCAGAAGGCTGGAATAGGAAAATCATGAGTTTAGGGCCAGCCTTGGCTATACATAGCAAGACTGTGTCTCAAAAATAAATAACAGTGGTGCCCTCCTATAATACAGAAGGCAGAGGCAGGAGGATCATGAGTTTGAAGCCAGACTGGGCTAAACAGCAAGGTGAGGGCAGCCCCAGCTGTAGTGAAGCCCTGTCTCTGAATAAATAAACTAGTAAAAGATAAATCCAATGTCTACCTCCCTGTCCCTACTTTACCCTTCCACCCCACTCTCCCTCTCCCTTCCCTTCTCTCTCCCTCCCTTATTCATATATATATATATATATATACACACACACACATACTATGTATGCTTTTTTTTTTACTTACATCTTTGAGATGTTTCTTCTATTTCTTGTTACACCATACATCTGAAAGTTGGTTACACCATACATCTTGGGTATTGTAAAAAAAGTCAGATAAGGAATGAAAATTAATATAAGATCGATTGAAGCCTACTCAGGCATGGTAATGCATGCCTGTAATCCCAGCACCCCAACCCAGAGGCAGGGGGATCATGAGTTCATGGCCAGCCTGAGCTGTATAGATAGACTAGCTCCAAAAAGAAAGAAAGAAATTAAACAAAGACTATTGAAAGTTTAGTTTTTAATAAGATGTCATAGTTTGAAGCCTATGAATAGAAATGGATTACTTAATGTGTGTATGAAAGACCCTCAACTACTGCTGAATCAGTTCTGATTTACCACTATAAGTGCAAACGCCCGGACAGATGTTGTGCATGCTTGTAATCCTAGCACTTGAGTAGCAGAGGTAGGAGGATCAGGAATTCAAGGTCACATTCAACTACAAATCAAGTTTGAAGCCATCTTGGACCACATGAAACCCCATCTCAGAAGGAGAGGGGGGATGGAAATCTGAATTTTTATGTAGTTCCCAATTTCAACCCTGAGTTGCAGCAGTCAGCAAGTATCATCTTATCATCCTTTTGTGAGTGAAAATTAGTCTGCCAGTTTAGTGCTACATTGTGATTATAGTTAATGTGGATCTGTCTCTTTGGTTAACTTATTTTCTTGAAAGTATAGCTTGTCAACAAATAAATGCAATCCAGCTAACTAATTTTACGCCTTTTTTGGTTTTAGCTATCTTCAAATCAGACTGTGTTCAGTTAATAGGTTTATCTTGCAGAATATTTCTTGAGCTTTGGAATAGAATGGCAGGTCTTAATCAAGAGCATTTTCAGTGTTCAACAAGTGGGGAAAGAAACCATGGTGGGTATATTGCAGCTGCTGCGTTGTCCATCCTTATGAGTCTAACACTGTTCTTTGCATAGCCCTCCCCTAGGGCTGGATGGAGAATACCTTAAAGTGAAATGACAGACCAGGAGAATAACAACAACATCTCAAGTAACCCCTTTGCTGCTCTTTTTGGCTCCCTGGCTGATGCCAAGCAGTTTGCTGAAATCCAAAAAGAGCAGCTGAAGCAGCAGTCTGGTAAGTAAAGGGGCAGTAGCAACACATACATCTACTAGAATTGGGTCTTTGCAAACGAAGTATTCTTTGGGAGCTTGGTCAAATTAGCTTGAAATTAGAGACAGAAGTCTTTTTTGGGGGTAGGGGATTGGTTGGTTTGTTTTTACTTTTGTTTTCTTCTGTCTGTCTGTTTAGAGCATAAGTTGACTTGTTGAAAGTTTTGTTTGGGGACTTTTCCCTTTGCTATCCTCCCACTTATCTAAAAAAGAAGCTGGATAACAGGTGGTTTCATGTAACAGATGCCAGTTGTGATCCCAAAGCTGTCAAGCTGTTTTATTTATTCATTTTTAATTACCTAGCAGTAGCTTTTAAAATAAATCATATTTTTAACACAAGAAACAAGGTTATAGTATGTAGGTCTGGAAACCAAGCTTCACATAGCTGTGGAAAGCATGCAGAAAAGAATTAGAATGAATTTCTTAATACATCAATTTTTTTGAGACAATGAGATTTTTTCAGACTAGAAATGATTTCCTTTCTCTGTAAAAAAAAATGTAGTGGATTTTCTTTTGGTAAAAGGAAAATAATTCACAATTTCCTTTTATAAAAAGAAGCCAAACTGCATAGCTGCATTTTGACTTTGCTCTAATCACAGGCTTGAATAAACAAGAGAGATTAGAGATAGACAGACAAAAGATACAAGCAAGTAAGTACAAGCTGACTTTCTAACTGGCTGTAGACAGAGGCAACTGGGTAGGACTGAGCATCACAGGCAGCAGGCAGTGGGCGCATGCGCGCACACACCCTTCTGTTACTATTTTGGCAGCTCGTCATCTTGGTTTGTTTACACTGAGTTTCTCATGCCATCAGGTTCAACCTGTTTGTCCCCAGCAGTCAGTACTCTGCCAGAATCTTTGGCCTCCAGTGCTGAGCCTCACTTCTAAGCTCATCACATGGACGCATTGCTTTTTTCTGAGAATTCTGCTGAGAATTTCAGAAGGACCACTTTGTCAGTAAAGAAAAGCAATTGGAGACTCGCCTATGGCTGTTAATAAATAATAGCACTCCTTTCAGAAGGGCGCTCACAGTGAATGCCCTTCTGAGAAGCAGTCTTTTGAGTTGCTTTCTGAAAAGTTAAAGATTCAGTCAATAAGAAATAAAGCAAAGTAGGAAGACAAAACTCAAAATAGTAGTAATAGTAATAGTAGAGAGCTGCTTTCAAACAATGATTAGATTTTTATCTCTGAAATGTATTAACAGTAGAAAGCTACTTTCAAACAACAATTAGATTTTTATCTCTAAAATACATTAATATTCAAACAGACATTCTCCCATACACTTACGGGCAGGCATGTAGATCAGAGCAGTCGTCTCTGAGGGCAACTTACCAGTTATGTTAACTTTTAAAATACTGAAGTTTTCAGAGCCAGCAATTGTGTTTCTACAAACCTGCTTCACAGAAACATATAATTAGCAAAAACAATTTATATTACAATATAAAAGCAGTATTTAAAATCACAAAAAGTTGGAACAACCTTTACATTCATCAGTTGACAAACATGGAGTTTTGCTACTTAAGTCATATGTAATTATATACAGTGCAATTATTAAAAGGAATGAGGGGACCAGCAAGATAGCTGAGTGACTAAGGCACCTAATTTGCAAACCCACATAGTGGAAAGAGAGAATTGACTTCCAGAAGTTGTCCTCTAACCTCTACTTATGCACTATGATATGTATGTGTACACAACCCCTCCTCAAATAAATATTTTTAAACTTTTTAGAAATTATAAATAAACAAAAGGAATGAAGTGAACCAGGCCTGTATTTTTACTACTCAGTGGACTAAGGCAGGAGAATCACAAGTAGGCTAAGGCAGGAGAATCACAGCCTACCTAGGCAAATTTGTAAGACCCTGTTTCAACATAAGTAAAAAGAAGTCTGGAGATATGTAGTTCAGTGGTAAGAGCATTTGCTGGCATGTTCAAGGTCTTGGGTTCAAGCCCCAGTGCCACAAAAGATGAGGAGCTGGGAAGATGGCTCAGTGCGTAAGAGTGCTTGCTATACAAGAATGAAGATGTGAGTTCAAATTCCCAGCACCCACATAAAAACCCAGGAATGGTTACATGTGCCTGAAATCCCAGCATTGAGGGATGCAGACAGGCATATTCCAAGAGCTTGTTAGTCAGCTAGCATAGCTGAAAAGGCCAGCTTCCAGAAGGGTGAGAAAACCTGTCTCAGGAAATAACTTCAAGATTTTGGCCTCTACATCCGTCATGCACCTTACACTAAAAAACTGAATAAATAAATGAATGAATAGATTAGAATAGAATAGAATCTTAATAGTAATAGAGCTGAGGAGGTGACTTCAGGATTAAAGCCTTTTCCTTCAAGCAAAAGAACCAGAGTTCACATCCCCAGATTCAATGTAAAAGTGCTGGGTGGAAATGGCAACAGCCTGCAATTCCAGCCCTGGAAGGCAGAGCCTGGGAAAACCCAGAACAAAGCGATAAGGAGGGAAAACAATCCTGGATGGTTCCTGAAGTCTGCCTTGGGTCTCCATACACTCAGATGTGCTCTTGTACATACATATATACAAACAGAGAGAGAGAGAGAGAGCAAAAAATGATAATCTTAAGGGGAAAAAGGTAGAAGCCAGACATGGTGGCATATACTATTAATCTAAATATGCAAGAGCTGAGTGAGGCAGGATGATCAGGATTCCAGGCCAGCCTTGGCTATATGAGACTGTGTCTCACAGAAACAAAAAATAGGGGTAGGGATATAGCTCAGTTGATAGAGTATTTACCTAACATTCATGAAGCCCTAAGTTTGATCCCCAGTATTGTATAAAACCAGACATGATGGCACATGTCTGTGATCTTAACACTTAGGAGATAGAGGCAGGAGGATTATCAGAATTTGAAGGTCATTTTTTGTTAGATACAGACTTTGAGGTCAGAATTAGCAACATAAGACCCTATCTCAAAAAAAATGAATAAATGGAAAAATGGAAAGAGATGAGCCCCTGAATGCTTCTAGGGAAAGGTGTTGATACTGATGAGTTAAAAAGACCCTTGGATAGCACAACCATCTCTTTCTATTTCAATTAAAAATCATTATAATGAACATTAGCACAAAAATAGGGGAAAAAATCTGGAATACTTTTAGGTTAAGTGTTTGTAGGGAATTAGTTCAAGAAGAACCTCCATATGATATATTCCTGTAGAGTTTGGGATTATTCAACAAATATGTTCTGCAGGTAAAAAGCGATGCATTTAAAATAATTGCAGGCATTTTGATCTATTAGGTAGTTGTGCATTACTAAGATTCTGCAGGGAAGGTGATGTTGCTGATCTTGGCAGGGTAGAGTACAATTATGGCTAGCAGTAATACAACCTTTGATTGTAAATGTGATAGGGTTTATAACCAGGGATTTCAGAATCCTGTACTTACTTTAAGTCTGGCTTGAGATATTCACTAATGAAGCAACTGGTTTATTTCACATTGGAAATTTTCTTCCTCTGGATTGCATCTAATATTTTTGGTATATTTTGTTCTGAGAGAAGAGTGTAATGTCTTAAGAGCTCTCGAATTCTGGCAGATGACCTCCCAGGAAGCCCAGATGACTCAGACAACAGCGTGTCAGAAAGCCTGGATGACTATGATTACTCTGTGGCTGAGATCAGCCGCTCCTTCCGGTCACAGCAAGAACTATGTGAGCAACTCAACATCAATCACATGATTCAGAGGATCTTCCTCATTACTTTGGACAACAGTAAGTGTTAGACTTGTAACCAATCTTTCTGATCATTCTATCCTCTGACTTCTTTGGGCTGGGGACTATTTTGGCTCTTAGAACCATATTGCATCTAATGGTCAAAACCACTGTGCTACCTAGAACACAGGATTTTTATTTCCATGAAGCTTTTGAGGTGACCTAAAAGCCATATTTAGACAGATCTAGCTTTTGTTGCATTTTGATACTGGCTGGGCTATAAAGCTTCTTGCTTTCACTACTTTAAGAAGAAAATAGAAATAGCCAACCCATTTTCTTCTCCAGTGCAAGCTGTAAGGAGTATCACACAGTGTGCCCTTCTGTAATTAAATCCCAGAGTTAACACTGGATTCTATAACTTACTCTCTTAAATGTTAGAATGAAATTCATAACAAAGTCATGCTTTGTGTAACTGCTTTGTATATCAAGATCACTCTGGATTCCCCAACTCATACTTGGAATTCAAGAGGAATGCTATCCAGATAATTATCTGTGGGCGAGCACAGCTGTGCATCCCTATAATAGCAGCTATAGAGAGGCTAAGGCAGGAGAATCATTTGAGCCCAGGAATTCAGGGCCAATCTAGGTAACATAGTAGGACCCCCAACTCAAAAAACAGTTGCTTATATGAAGGTAGTATCTTTAACCTGCCAGGTTAAAATCATTCTCCAGGTGATCCAAGCTTGAAAAGTGGGAATGGCATCCCCAGTCGTTGTGTGTATTTGGAAGAAATGGCAGTAGAGCTGGAAGATCAAGACTGGCTTGATATGAGCAACATTGAGCAGGTACCTTACTGATGAGGGTCCTCATTGGGAACTAGCCGTGCAGCCCAATCCTGTTCCTCTCCAGAAGCTTCTTCACTCCGCTCCATCTCTTCCATTGTTGGTGGTTTTCCTCCTCGGAGTCTTCCCATGTGGCTATATGTTCACATCTTCTTCTTATTTAAAAACCAGTTAAAATGCCATCTAAACTTGCCAGATAAAAGTTGTTAGTCCTGTCCCTGACGTCATTACCTTCTATACATCTCTTATGAGAAGCATCATTGTCTCATGATGTGACTTTTTTATGGATCTTAAATACTCCCCCAAAGCATTCTGTTAGACTCCCAAGGTCCTGAGTTTGGATCCCAGGTCCTAAAATTTTTTAAAGCAATAATCCATAGAATCCATAGAGTTCTTTTATCCCCTACTCTAAACCACATCTTATTCTTGCTAAAATCTGTATCAAAATTACTTTTAGACTCCCAAGTTCCTAGGACAAGGCCTATCTTCTTATATACTTTTAGAAATCTAAACAATGCTGTTAGTCAGCTTTCTATCAGTGTACCATAATACCTAAAATAATTAACTTAGAGGAAAAGTTTGTTTTGTCTGAACATTCTGTCCAAACTGCCCATTGACCATATTGTTTGGGACCTATGGCAAGGCAGTACATCATAGCAGTAGCGTGTGGTAAGACAAACTCACTTACATCATAAGCTAGGGAACAGAAAGAGACTAGGATCCCATAAAGGCATGCCCCCAGTGACCTAAGCCTGCCACTAAGCCCCTTCTGATGGTCCCACCATTTTTCAGTAGTGTCACCCTGGGGACTAAGCTTTTAACAGAATGCTTTGGGGGAGTATTTAAGATCCAAAGCAGAGCAAGTGCACTGTACTTTTTAGGTGCTGATTAATATTAAAGGAATAAAATTTTGGCAGTGAAAACTTATCATTTGACTTTACACATTTAAAGCATCTATAAGCCCAGTGATCATGCAATAGTATATTTTACATGTAAGTTTCATCATTGATTTTTAACACCATTCAAAAAGAGACTTTTTTAAACGTTTTATTTCTTTATTCATGTGTGTGTAAAAGAGAGCGAGAGAGAACACGTTGTCCCTGTGAAGGACCAAGGATGACTTCGGGAATCATCCTGGATGGCTTCTACCTCCTTCTTGCTTTGCTCATTAGGCCACTTGCACCTGGCGTTTTTATGTAGGACCTGGGATCCAAACTCAGGACCTTCTATTTGTGAGGGAGGCAGAGTCTTAACCCCTGAGCCATCTCTCCAACCCAACAAGTGACTTTTTATTAACTATTCTGTGCTGAAGCTCTCTCAGACACTTATAATTTAGGATAACTATATTCAGTTGTTTTCTAAAATTTTTTAAAGCAATAATCCATAGAATCCATAGAGTTATTTTATCCCCTACTCTAAACCACATCTTATTCTTGCTAAAATCTGTATCAAAATTACTTTTTCGATTTTAATGTTCCAAGATTAACTTTGCAATAATTCAGTGTGTTTCTTTCTTTCTTTTTTTTTTTTTTTTTTTTTTCTTTGTTTAGGCTATCTTTGCTCGATTATTGCTTCAAGATCCAGGAAACCACTTGATCAGCATGACTTCTTCCCCAACGTTAAATTTGTCTGCAGATCGAGATGCAGGGGAGAAGCACATTTTTTGTTACCTTTATTCCTGCTTCCAAAGAGCCAAGGAAGAGGTAAAAAAAAAAAAAATCCCTCTCAACTTGTATATTGTCCTCCTGATTGTGACTTTGGCATGTGAGCTAGACCTGGATCATTGCTGTGTCATGGTATAGCTGGAACTGGATGTCAAAGGCGCAGTGAAGTTGTCTTACAAAGCTTTAGTCTCCTTTCTGTGGCTTGGGGTCTATCTCTCTTCCCAGTTAGCCAGTGCCTCCTATTCTCTCTATAAACCTCTTGAGAAATCACATCCTTGGGCCAGTTAGATAGTCAAGAAAGTAAAAGCATTTGTATACAAACCTCATGACCTGAATTTGATCCTATATGGTGGAAGGGGAGAACCAACTTCTGAAAAAGTTGTCCACTGATCTCCACTTGCTCTTTCTCTCTCTCTCTCTCTTTCTCTCTCTCTCTCTCTCTCTCTCTTTCTCTTTTTCTCTCTCTCTCCTCTTTTCTCTCTTTCCCCGTGTCTCTGTACATGCCTCTTTAAATTTTTTAAAATCATACCTAAAAGAAAATCATGTGGGGCTGGAGAGGTGGCTCAGGGGTTAAGCCTCTGCCTTGTAGGCGGAAGGTCCTGAGTTCGGATCCCAGATCCCACGTATAGACGCCGGGCGGAAGCAGGAGCGGCCTGTGTTTCCGGTCCTGGTAGGGCGGAGCCTGTGAATCCCGGGGCGGAGGAAGTGGGAGGCGTCCATGGTGGTTCTACACACACAGACACACACACGCGCGCACACATACATACGCACACATGCACAATTGAATAAATAAAAAAAAAAAAAAAAAAAATCATGTGACACGTGCCTGTAATCCCAGCATTTAGGAGGCTAAGGCAGGAAGCCTGCCATTCATTCAGAGTGAGCCTTGTCTTCATAATGAATTTCAGACAAGTCTGGGTTACATATTGAGACTGTAACCCCCTTTCCCCCTCCCCCCCCAAAAAAAACAAATTAAAAAAGACAAGGCCCAAATCTAGTAAAATCATTTCCTATGAGGTAGAAATATTAAAGTAGGCTAAGCTTGACATTTTCAGGATTGGAACTTTAGCCTTGGGTCCTTAAACCAAAGAATGTCATGAATTTTCAACTCACAAGAAACCAGCTGTTTGGGAACACAGTGTGCTTTCCATTCTGTTGGCGGCGTCTTCCCTTGTTACACATTATAGAAACTGTGTGCTTGTCTCTCTCCATGCTGCTCGCAGATTACCAAAGTTCCAGAGAACCTGCTACCCTTCGCAGTGCAGTGCAGGAACCTCACTGTGTCCAACACTCGAACAGTTCTCCTCACCCCAGAGATCTATGTTGACCAAAACATCCATGAGCAACTGGTAGATTTGATGTTGGAAGCCATCCAAGGAGCCCGTAAGCACAATCCTTGAACTTCCGCACTATGAGTTCCAATTTAACATTACTCTAATTGCATTAGAGTAGAAAGTCTCAGAGCTTTTATGGTCCAATACAAATTAAGGAAGACAGTTAGTAACTTGATCTTAAGGGTAAAATAGAATTATCAAGTGTCAAAGTCAGTTTATGAAACTGTGCATTTAATTCAGAGGTAGAATACTTGTCTAGCATATATGCAAGGTCCTGTGTTCAGTCTGCAGCACCTTACAAAACAAAGAAAGGAGAGAGGAAGAAAAGAAAAAGAAAGGGAGGGAGAGGTAGGGAAGAGAAAGATCCGTGTGTAAAGATAGAAAAATTCCCATGTTCTTCCTTCTCATTTGTTTGCTGTTAGATTTTGAAGATGTAACTGAGTTTCTAGAAGAAGTCATTGAAGCCTTGCTGTTGGATGAGGAAGTTCGAACATTTCCTGAAGTTATGATCCCAGTGTTTGACATTTTATTGGGTCGGATAAAAGATCTGGAGCTCTGCCAGATCCTCCTGTATGCATATCTGGATATTCTTCTCTACTGTACTCGGCAAAAGGATATGGCAAAGGTAGGTCTGAAAAGCAGTGTGTATTCATTGAGCTCTTAATACTTGCTGCTTCCTATCCTGAGGACATAGTATTATTACTGTAGAAGTCAGGCAAGGTAGTGCATGCCTGTAATCCCAGCACTTGGTGGGAGGTAAAGACAGAAGGATCAGGAGTTCAAGGTCATCTTGCACTCAGTGAATTTCAAGGCCAACCTGGATTACATGAGCCCCTGCCTCAGAGAGAGAGAGAGAGAGAGAGAGAGAGAAATAATGAGGGATATAAATTTATAGAGTAAGACAAAGATGAATCAACTGTATAGACTTTACTCTTTATTACTCTTGCATCCCATTCCCTTCATTTCCCCATATAAATGAATAAGTAGGATTTGTCCTTTCCTACAGGTTTTTGTAGAATACATTCAGCCCAAGGACTCTAGCAATGGGCAGATGTATCAGAAGACCTTGCTGGGAGTCATTCTGAATATCTCCTGCTTGTTAAAGACTCCAGGTGTGGTAGAAAATCATGGTTACTTCCTGAATCCATCTCGTTCCAGTCCTCAGGAGATCAAAGTCCAGGAGGCCAACATCCATCAGGTGGAACTGTTTCTCTGGATATTGTAGCCCCCCTGATTTTAGATTAGCATTTGCTCAGGAACTATATGTGCATACAACTGTTTGAGCCTGGAAAGCAGATTGGTCTGGTGGCTTTTGCCACAATAATACAGATTGTCCTTTTGTGGGGTGTGACAGCACACCTGTAGTCGTAGCGCAAGGAGATCAAGGCAGGACAATCAGGAGTTCAGGTCATCCTTAGCTGTATAGCGAGCTCAGGGCCAGTTTGGGTCTTCCTCACAGAACTAAAAGAAAAAGAAAGAAATTGCCCCCTTTGTGGCATTCACCAAAAGCAGATGATAAGTTCCATGTTGTGTGAGAATAGGCTGCTGCACCTCTTGCCCTGTGGGATGGCACTGCCCCAGCCCCTCACGCCTCTGTTCTCCCACACTGTTCTTCTCACTTAGCTCATGAACTCTCGACAGAACTCCAGCTTATAACCATTTCACTTTTTTGCCCTTTCTATTCAGGGCTCTTAGCATGAATTTTAGATGAGGTTTGGCCAACAATGCAGTTAAATGGCTAAATTTGATGCAATTAAGTGTCCCATTAACTGTTTGAGCATCACGATTCTGTCAAGTAGGTGTTGGCACAGCAGTGGTCAAATCTAGCTTGCCACATTTTTTGGTTTTTGTTTTGTGTTTTTTGGTTGCTTTTTGGGGGGGGCAGATTTATTGAACATTGCCATGCCTATCTCTATATATATTGTTTACAACTTGATTTCATGCTACAGCCATAGACTTGAATAATTGCTATAAAAACCATATACTAAGCAAAGCATAAATGTTATTCGTATATTGCTTTTGTAGAAAAAGCTTATGAACTCTCACCTTTTAAAAGACTAAGAAATACTTCAGTTTGGCAGCTGATCAGAAAAATCTCTTCTATGCCCTGCAACATGCTTTATTTAAGAACCAGACCCAGAGAATCAGGGAATAAGGCACAAAGAGAGTAAGGGAAAAGATTGGGATTAACATATTTTTAGAAACTGCCATTTGCTAAGGTTTATGAGTGAAAAAAAAAAATACTAGGATTGTGAAATTGGAATGTTCTGTGGTTGTGTTTTCTGGCTAAACAGTTCATGGCTCAGTTCCATGAAAAGATCTACCAGATGCTGAAGAACTTACTCCAGCTCTCTCCAGAAACCAAACACTGTATCTTGTCTTGGCTTGGAAACTGTTTGCATGCAAATGCAGGCCGCACCAAGATTTGGGCCAATCAGATGCCAGAAATCTTCTTCCAAATGTATGCCTCGGATGCCTTCTTTCTGAATCTGGGTGCTGCACTCCTGAAGCTCTGCCAGCCATTTTGCAAACCCAGATCCTCTCGGCTCCTCACCTTTAATCCCACTTACTGTACCCTGAAGGAGTTGAATGATGAAGAACGAAAAATTAAAAATGTACACATGAGAGGTAGGGGAACTGGGCTTCTCAAAACTGCATGTATGTATATGTGTCACATTAAGGCATTATCCCTTAATCCTAGTGTCCCTTATCCTAGTGTTTTTCTCGAAAACATGGGCACAATGGAGAACTAGGGAAATTTTGTTAAAAGCTCAACAACTGGTATCTTTAAGATGTTGTGCTTTAGGAAGACCTGTCTGATTTTAGCAGCCTTGGATGTCATTCATTTGCATTCCCTCATCTTTTATAAAAGTGAACAAAGCACAGCCATCATTCTTTTTTAATTCAGAGATTCCAGAAGTCAGACAGTTCATGTGGTTTTAATGGTACAGGGCTAAGCTGTGTGAGCACAGGGGAAGGGTAAATAATTCTGCAGAACTTGGGGGTCTTCATAGCCGATTTTTGAAAGGCAAACTGGTAAGAATCAGGTAAAGGATCAAAATCCATAAAAAGCTATTAATAACAAGTGTAGAGACATAGGTCTTTGGAAGTCTCTATGGAAGATACTGAAAAGTTCTTTGTGGCTATAGCAAAAGCAAGGCAGATGAGGAGCAAGGGAGGGACCACATTGGAGGTACTTCAACAATACAGAGTAGTGAAAAGAAAATAAATTAGTTATGATTCTGTCACTCAGAATAAATTGTTTCTTAATTTGATATATTTTCTTCCAGTTTTATGACTCATAAGGATGTTACCTATTCAAGAGAAATACAGAAGGCACAGAATAAATAATGCAAATGCTCCATTGCCTATTGCTTGAGAAATATCTACAATATTATTCATTTTAATTCTTGGCTATTGTGTTGATTCAGCAGAAGAGATTTAATGATTTCTGTAGCCAGCAGGAAGCCAAAGGAGGTTTTTAGACAAGGCAGTAATTTGAGATTTGTTTTGAAGATGTCTTTGGCAGTAATATGGAAGCTGAATGAAAGTAAAGGGAGACTGAAGACCAAGACTGATGTCTATAGTCAGCCACTTACCATTCCTTTTACTTTCTTTGAGGTTTGGACAAAGAAACCTGTTTGATTCCAGCTGTGCAGGAGCCAAAATTTCCCCAGAGCTACAACCTTGTAACAGAGAACCTTGCCCTGACAGAGTACACCTTGTACTTGGGATTTCACAGGTAACTCCTCTGATGTCATTCGAAAAGAATTGTTTGAGAAAGAACTGTTTAACTGTGTTAACAGCCAGAAGGTGGAAAGTGAATCTGAAGTCACTCATTGGAATATAGCAGAGAAAGACCACATCGTATGCATTTATTTGTGATTACATAAGTCAGCTTTATCCGAGTTATTTACAGATATTTCCTATTTTTTAATTTTACTTATTATATATATGTAAATTAGGCACAAGCATACTATAGTGCACATGTAGAGACTGCACTTCTGCAGTCACTTCTTTCCATCCACCTTTACATGAGTTCTGTGGATCGAATTCAGGTTGCTTTTTCATGGTGAATGAGCCATTTACTGGCCCGTATTTTTAAAATTAAGAATTTTCTCCACATTTTACAAATTTTCGAATTACTCTCTTCCTGTCACTTTCTAGGGAAATAGAGTTCTATTTGCTTTACATTTCATTTCCTACTTTTGAATTTTCATTACTTCTGATGCAAAAACACCAAGCTCTACTTAGAGATAAAATTGACCAAAATTAAGAAAGTATGTCAAAGAATTCCAATAAGACCACAGAGTATCTGTGTTAAGAAGAATCTAGAATTGTGAAGGCTTGAAAACTATGTGCATCTTCCAAAAAAATGTCTAATTCTAGCTAACCACATGTCATTCTACAGTTTTCCCCTCTTATTTAGCTGAGTATAATGACCAGTATAACTAAAGGAAGAAAAATAGCACCTCAGTCATAGTTCTGATTATAGAAAGGGTATTATAAATATTGATTTTTTTTTAAAAAAAAAGGTTTGTGTGTTTATGTGTGTGTTCATGTGTATGTTCATTTGGGGAAGGGGTCTTCAAACACATGTGTTCACGGAGAGGCCAGAGATCTACAGTCATACCTTTTCCAGTCTTTCTTCTGTATATATTTGAGAGAGAGAGAAAACAGGCATGCATGCTGTAGCACACATGTGGAAATCAGAATAAAACTTTCAGAAGTCAGTATTCTTCCTTACATGTCAGTCCCAGGGACCAAACACAGGTGCTTTTACCCTCCGAGCCACTTTTCCAACCTTATTTTCTGAGACAGCATCTCCCACTGAATCTGTGCTCACTGATTTGGCAAGACTAGCTGGCCAATGGGCTCTAAGGACCCTTCAATCTCTTCAGTCTCCAGACTTCAGTCTCCCCAGAAGCAGGACAACAGGCAGGTGCCACCACGCTTTTACATGGATGCTGTGATCTTAACTCGGGTCCTTATGTTTAGCACAGCAAGCACTTTACCAACTGAACCTTATTTCCAGAATTACTAATTTTTAATGTCGTGTCAGGATACTTAAATTAACAATAGACATTTTTCTAAATAGCAAATTAGATAGATAGCAAATTGTTAGAAAAATGAAAATGTCTTTTAGAGAGCTTTTCTAACCCCGTAATTGGCATTTTAAATGGGGCAATAAAAGTCCACCATGTGCAGGCTGGGGAGATGACTCAGTGTTTATTAAAACCTTTGCCTAGCTCAAGCAAAAGGACCTGAGTTCCCAGATCCCATGTAAAAATGCTAGGCAGATATGTTGGTGGCCTGCAATTCCGGTCCTGGAATTGAGGAACTTGGGAAACCCCAGAACAAAGCATTAAGAAGAGCAATCCAGAATTATTCCCAGAGTCACCTTTGGGTCTCCACAGGCACACACACTTAAGTACCCTCTAGTATATATGCCCCCATACACATGTCCATGCCAAAAAAAAAAAAAAGGCGGGGCTGGAGAGGTAGCTCAGGGATTAAGCCTCCGCCTCGCAGGCGGGAAGGTCCTGAGTTCGGATCCCAGATCCCATGTATAGATGCCAGGCGGAAGCGGGGGCGGCCTGCGCTTCTGGTCCTGGTAGGGCGGAGCCTGTGAATCCCGGGGCAGAAGGAGGTGGAGGCGTCCATGGTGGTTCGCGAATTCGTCCGTGGTTCTACACACACACACACACACACACAGAGACACGCACGCCCACATACGCATATGCATACAGTTGAATAAATAATAATAATAAAAAAAAATTAAAAAAAAAAAAAAGGCACCATGTGTTTAATTTACTTGAGTCTAGATTCAGATATAGAAGTGATCTCTTTCCCAGTAGGTAGCCCCAGGCATTGTCTACAAGACCAAAGGACATGATGGATTATACACCTAGGATCAACTTTCAGTTATGGGTTTTCTTTAAGTGGAATATCTGGATGAACTTTTGTGAAGAATCATTATTTTACATTAAGCAGCAGAGGACTGGAAGCTTCTCGTAGCTTGCACCCCAGGTGGTGACTAGTTCATATAATAATATAGTCTAGAACCTGTTTTCATCTGCTTCATTTCCAGCTGCACAGAGACCATCTGCCTTACCCCACCCAAATATGATTCTGTAAAAATGTTGTGCTGGGTTCTTGTACTTTGCCTCATAGTTATTTTTTTCAATAAATCTGTCTACCCTACCTGTGCTCAGCCAAGCTACTACTCTTAGGTGCATTTGGCTAAGGTTTCTAACTATAATTAGCTTCTGTTTTGCTGAATATTTGATAACATCTTCCTAGTGCTATGTACTGCCTTTGTCCTGTCAGAACTTTTATGAGTGCATTCTCTGTCCTGGTACCTGTAGCTCTTACATCCTTAGAGAGAATATTAGAATAAACAAATGAGAATCTGTTTTTCTGAAATGATCTACACTAGCCTGTCCCCATATGAGCCTCCCTGACTCAGTCTCTTCTGCTTTCTTGGGGGCAGGTTGCATGATCAGATGGTAAAAATCAACCAAAATCTGCATCGGCTGCAGGTTGCCTGGCGAGATGCTCAGCAGAGTTCCAGCCCTGCTACTGACAATCTCCGTGAGCAGTTTGAACGGCTGATGACCATCTATCTTTCTACCAAGACTGCCATGACTGAACCACAGATGCTGCAGAACTGCCTAAATTTGCAAGTGTCTATGGCTGTTCTGCTGGTTCAACTGGCCATAGGCAATGAGGGCCCACAGCCAATAGAGTTAACTTTCCCTTTGCCAGATGGCTACAGCTCGTTGGCTTATGTGCCAGGTAAGCAGGCTGTCCCTTGGGAACTTCCTGTTTATAGCCAGTTTAACTGGGTCACCTTGGAAGCTTAATCCTCAAAATATCCTTCCGCAGTTATCATTCTGTTGTTTGTAAGAACCAACTTAAACTCGTAAATAGCATCTCCCGTTCATTGTTAGGGCAATAGCAGTTTATGCTCCTGCTTTATGCTCCTGGTGCTATGTGTAAAAGAATCTTCTGAAAATGAACTGCATTCAGGATCTTCATAGCTTTTCATGTTTCTGTCATTAATATTGTTTGTCATTCAACTTACAAATTTGTCTCTCCATGAGCTTTTTTTTTTTTTTTTTAAGGAAAATATCATCTCTAGGCAGTTAACTCAGAAGAAAGATTGTACATATATGTATATCAGTGAAGGGTCAATAGATGGTGTCATGGTTTGAAATGTCTTCCACAGTCTCATTTGGAAGGTCCTGGCACCTTTGAGAGTTGGAGCCTTGCTGGAGGCAGGCAGTCACAGGAGTTGGCCTTGAGGTGGATTAGTCCCATCCTACCTCCTGGAGAAGTCTGCTTTGCAATAGCAGTCAAGCAACTCTATCTCAAGAATGGGCATCACATAGCCTTTCTCCAGCTTCTGCCAGCCCATCGTGCCTCTTCTGCCATGAAAGACTGTATCTCCCCTCTGGAACCATAAGCTGAATAAATCTCCCTTTCTCCCTTAAGGTGTTTGACTTTGGGTGTTCTGTCATAGCAACAGATAAAAGTAACCAGGACAAATACTGTCCACTAAATCAGGTTAAATGTTCTTGATCATTGTACTGGTTCCATGTTGCTGTGTAATAAATTATCCCAAAACTTGGCCACTTAAAACAATAAACACTGCCTCAGACAGTTGAGAATCCAGGAATCAGGAATTCAGGGACACCTGGCTATGTTGCTCTAATTCAGAGTACCTAAGAGGTTGCAGCCCTAGGAATCTGAGGACTGAACCATGGCTGGAAGATCCACCCACACACCCAACCATGCTGTTGATAGACCTCAGCTGCTTGTACTATTTGCAAGCAGTCTTTTTTCCAAGCCCCATACATCTTTGCTCATTACCACTCATGACCTGGCACTACAAGTGACCAAGACAAAAGCTACAAGTTTTTATAGCCTCATCTTGAAAATGACATTTCATCACTACTACTGTGTATTTTCTAGCCAAGAAAAATATAGGAAGGTTCTTCCCAAAGGTTTGAAGACCAGGGAGACCATCCTGGAGCTGGTTGCCATCGTCATCTAGTGTAAAATCTTGACTAGCAATTTTTGATGTCATGCTCCTTTTGTATTTACTTGGATAAAAATAGAATTTAATATACAGTTCAGAAATCCTACATTTACTAATTTAAATCCACTCCTAGCACTTAAAAGATCTTTTTTTTAACTTCATAAATAGTGTGAAAGGGAGGAACTGAAATGCAGCGTAAGGCCAGTAAACATATATTTGTCTAATTCCAGCAAATCTTTCCTTTTTTCAGAATTTTTTGCAGACAACCTGGGTGATTTCCTCATTTTTCTCCGCCGCTTTGCTGATGATATCTTGGAGACATCAGCTGATTCCCTGGAGCATGTCCTTCACTTTATCACCATCTTCACTGGGAGCATAGAAAGGTGAAGTGCTAAAAGCTGGGCTCTGGCTGTTTACAGCTGCAGAACCTTCAGACTTCCAGGCAAAGAAACAAACAAACCTGAATCATACATGATTGCCTTCAGGAGTTATGCTAACCTCCTTAATGAATCACCTGATCATTCTTTTGGGTAGCCAAAAATCGCACTGTGTGGAGGCATAATAAGCAAAGGACTTTGCCCACAGAGAATTTGGACCTGCACAGAAGCTACCTGATGGGAATTCTGCAGCTAGTCTCTGGTTAAAACACTTAACCAGAATCCCAGAAACCTTGCCAGTGGCAGCCAGGTGCTAAGCTCTTCTCCCGACGATGTCGCCAAAGTTTGCTCCTGAGCTGGATGAGCAGTAAGCTTAGGTCAATGTTATTTCTAGCTCAAGTCTTCTCACTTATAGCTTCTAGCCTTCTCTCCTAAATGAAGGTATTAAGGCTTTTAGTATTGCTTTCCTGGTTTGGGAGGTTGTTTTGTTTTGCTTTAGGTGTGTAGGCCAAAGGATACAGAAATGCTGTGTACAAAAGTGTGCATTTGCTGAAAAAAGAGAGAGAGAAAAGAATAAGAAGAAGCAACAGTTCCCCAAGGTATGCATATCAGTGAGAGATAGAAGCCATCCCTTCACTGAGCCAAGCAGGCCTAATGAGAAATCATAAGTCAACATGTATTGATTCAATGCACATTATAAGGATTGCAGATAATGAAGATTACTCATGACCTGATCTTTACCCTCAGAAAGCTTGGAAAGGCAAGTTTATCTGAGATGCACCCATCAGAGAATAGTACACAGTAAAAATGCATTATTATAGAGAAGAAAATGGAATGCATAAGCATTAAATGGAAACTGAAGTACTCATCTTCATACATGGTAAGCTGTCATCTCCAGAGTTAAATGGACTGAGCATGACTATAATCCTATTACCTAAGGAGTTGAGGCAGGAGGATTGCCATAAGTTAAAAGCCAACTTGGTCTATATAGCAAAGTCCCAGGCCAGCCAGGACTACATGATGAGACCCTGTCTCAAAACAAACACAAGAGTTTAATGCTGTGATTGTATCATGCCAGTATTGACAAATTTTGAACAGTAGGAGCAGATATTGTTTTTTCTTGTAATGGAAACATGTAACATACTGGTTTCTTTTTTTTTATTTTTATTCAATTGTGTGCGTGCGTGTGTGCTTGCGTGTGTGTGTAGAACCACGGGTGAATTCGGGAACCACCATGGACTGCCTCCACTTCCTCCTTGTTTACTCTGCCCCGGGATTCACAGGCTGCGCCCTACCAGGACCAGAAACGCAGGCCGCCCTGCTTCCACTTGGCATCTATACATGGAATCTGGGATCCGAACTCAGGACCTTCCGCCTGCAAGGCAGAGGCTTAACCCCTGAGCCCCATACTGGTTTCTTGTATGGAAATAGCAGAATCATCTCTAGGAGTTAATTTACCTACTGCATCTTGCTTTCTGCCCTCTGCAGAATGAAGAATCCCCACTTAAGGGCCAAACTAGCCGAGGTGTTGGAAGCAGTGATGCCCCACCTAGATCAGACTCCAAATCCCTTGGTGTCCAGTGTGTTCCATAGGAAGCGTGTGTTCTGTAACTTTCCACATGCACCCCATCTGGCAGAAGCTCTAATCAAGGTTTTTGTGGACATCGAGTTTACAGGTAAGGCACTCATGCAGCCAGTCTAGAACTAGAGTTTCACAGCTTGATTCCTTGCGAATGTCAGAGGAATGGCTGGTGTCATTTACTGAATATCTATTGTAGACCAGGGCTGATGACAGGTGCTTTTTTAATATTATGTCATCAGCTTGTTAATATCTGAAAAATTTGTCTTCATTGTCTCCATTTTACATAGGAGAACACAAGATGCTCAAAGGATTTAAATATTTGTCCATTTTATACAACTAATAAGTGGAACCAGATCTTTTTCACATACACCTCCATACACACACAGACACATACCAAAAAAAAAAATTAACCCACATATACCTATACACCATATTACATTGCTTGTTCAAATCATACTCAATTAAACTTCCAATTAAAACCTGCTTTTTTTGTTTTCTCTGCCTCAGGATAGCAGAATAATAGATAATGAAACCATGTAATGATAAAGATCCCTATATTGGGAGTGAGGGGGTGTATGATGAATAGAACTCAGGGCTTTGTGCATGCTAGGAAGCACTGTACTGCTGAACTACATCTCCTGACAAGATTGCTTTATTTTAATCAGACCATTTAATTTTCTAACAATTTCACTGCTAAATTAAGAATGCGAGCTTTAGGGGCCAGCAAACACAGCTCAGTGGATAAGGCACCTGACCAAAAACCTGGCAACCTGAGTTCACTCCCCAGAAGTCCACATGGTAGAAGGAGAGAACTGACTTCTGAAGTTGTGCTCTGACCCAAGCATACACACACCCCCATAAGTAAATAAAATAATTTTTTTTTTAAAAAATAGGAGCATCAAGCGTTGCTGGTACACACCTGTAACCTATCACTTGGGCTAAAGCAACAATATCAGCAGGCATCATTGTCTGTCATCCTGAGTCTTTGGTTTTGATCAGACACTACTCTGTCTCACTGAGTAGACAAGATAGGATAAGCAATTGCATAGATTGTTTTACAATCTGATTGACTGAATAATTACCTTCTAAAGAGACCGCTAGCATTGTACTAGCTATCTTTCCATATTTGGGTCTAGCATTGTCACCCTCGCTCACCTCTGGGCCTTAATTTCCTACTCTGTAAAATTAATCAGCATGGTGATTAGTGAAATAGTGTGTATAGATCTTCATAGAAGCAACACTGAAAATCACTGGATCATTCCATTATGACCATAAAACCAAGAGTTGTGGTACAAAGTTTCTATTTTATTTCTAAAGAAGTAGAAGTTGGAAATAGTTTGGTCACCAATCATGGTGGCGTATACCTAGAATCTCAGCACTTGTGGGACACAGGCAGGATTGTCAGAGAACAACATGGATTATATACTAAGACTCTATCTACAAAGAAGGAAAGGAGAGAAGAAGAAAAATTCTAGGATATTTGCATTAAGCAGTCAGAATGAAAACCTAGGTCTTCTAACTGCAAATCAATCTAGCTTTTCTTTTCTCTTTTTTTTTTTTTTCTTGCACTTCCTCCCTCCCTTCCTCCCTTCCCTCCTGTCTCCCTTCCTTCCTTTCTTCATTATATTGCTTTGATGATGCCATTGGTGATTCAAAAACAGTATAAGCCTCAGGTTTTTAGCTCTTGACCTGATTTTTCAGAATAACCAAGAACCAATTGGGATATTGTCTATAAAGAATGTGGGGATTACTTAGTGTTTTGTTCTGCACATGGCTTTCACTTCCACAATAACCATATTTGGATGCAGAAGCATTTGTTTCTCTTGGTTTTTATTAGGTCTTGGTTCCTTACTAATAAGATATCCTTTACATCTATTTCTCTCTTACTTTGTCAGGAAGAAAATGAGTAAGCACTTGGTCCAGTTCTGAAGCTTTAAAACTCCTAAAAATAAGTCTTGAGATTATAGCTCAGTGATAGCACACTTGCCTAGCATGGTACCACAAAAATAAATAAATAAATAAAAAGACATGGAGAAGGGGAATACACCACCTGTTTAAGAGAAAACTTTACAAGTAGCTTTGACATCCAGAGTAAAGAAAATGCACAGGGGGGAGGGAGGGAACTGGTAAAAAATTTTAAAATGTATAATTAAATTTTTAATAAAAAAAAAAAGAAAATGCACATAGAACAAGTCTTGCTCTCCCTCCAGTAGACCACCTTTGCTAATAATTTCTTGCTCTTGCCTCACTCCAGGGGACCCCCATCAGTTTGAACAAAAGTTTAATTACCGCCGCCCCATGTATCCCATCCTAAGATACATGTGGGGGACTGATGCCTATCGGAACAGCATAAAGGTGAGACATTTTTGGTGAAACCGGTTGCTTCAGATCAGTTCAAATAAGTTGAAATTCAGCACTAAACATTTTCCCTCTTGTGCTGGGACTTCCAGGATTTGGCTGACTATGCCTCCAAGAATCTAGAAGCTATGAATCCCCCACTTTTCCTCCGCTTTCTTAACCTGCTAATGAACGATGCCATCTTCCTTTTGGATGAAGCCATACAGGTACAAATAAAAAAAGCAAAGATTTTTTTTTAACACTTTTATTTATTTGAGAGAGAGAGAGAGAGAATGCATATATGCCACAACAGTGGAGGTCAGAGGACAACTTTCAGAATTCCTTCCACCATGTGGGCTTCCAGGGATCCAACTCAGGTCTCAAGGTTTTTGAATAGACATCTTATCCAGCTAAGCTATCTCACCAGCCCAAAAAGAATGAAGATTTGACTGTTTCTGTACAATCAAGATCATTAGTAGAGCAGAGGTTGGAAGGTAGATAGGGTCTTACTATGCAGGCCAGACTGGCCTCAGATTGCTTCTGCCTCAGCCTCCCTAATTATCAGGATCATTGGCTGAGCCACCACACTTGGTAAAGAGTGTGGTTTTTGACTTTTTAATTATAATAATGCAATTAGAATGCCCCAGTGCCAGTCTTGATCACCAAAAGCATATGAACACAGCTTTACCTCCAAGCTTGCCATTACAGAGCTTTATAGATTGGTATTCCATTAGAGACAAGATAAAGGCTGATTGTTGAAGCCTCATAGGCTCGGATGGTTCTTTGTTTAAGCGTTAAAAAGATAGCATGATGTATCCAAAATGGGGGATAACAGTGGGCCAGCAATGAAGAAAGAAAAAGATTCTTATTTCTGGTCAGTGACTGTGAGACTTCTTGTCTCTGCGACCAAATCCCTAAGGAATGAATGATTTATTTAGCCCCCAGTTTCTAGGGTTCAGTCCAAGTCTATTACTTTGGATATGAGTTAAGACAGAACATAGTGGTGATGGCAGGAGCATGTGAAAGAGGAGAATGTTCACTTTATGGCAGTCAGAAAGTGAAAGGAAGCAGTAGAAGGGCCCGATCAAAACATATCTTTCAAAGGCCATGTGCCCAGTGATTTGCTTCCTCCAGCTAAGCTCCGTCTTCCACAATAGTCTATTCAAAGTTCCCAACTTAGCTGATTGGATTTAAATAAGGCCTCTTAAATAGTAAGGTCCATCTCTCTGATATAGCCTGTCCTTGGTTTCTATAGTATTTGAGCAAGATCAAGATCCAGCAGATCGAGAAAGACAGAGGTGAATGGGACAGTCTGACGCCAGAGGCCCGTCGTGAAAAAGAGTCTGGTCTACAGATGTTTGGGCAGCTGGCACGCTTCCATAATATCATGTCCAATGAGACAATCGGCACGCTTGCCTTCCTGACATCAGGTAAGAGCATGAGACCCTGTCCTCACCTGCAGATATAGAAATTGAGGTCTGTTTCACTTAGGGACCAGCCCAACTGCACTTTAAGAATTTGGACTCTGTTGACTGTACCTTCCATATCCAAAACAGAAACACATCACCAGAGAAATTTTGAAAAAAAAAAAAAGTAATGACATGGTTACGTAAAAATATAAGTAGATGACATAGTTGATTTCTTGAGGGAACCAGGCTGGGGCTATTTCTCAGCGGTAAAGTGCTTAGCATGTATGAAACATTAAGTTCAGTCTCTAGTGCAAAAAAAAATCTTTCTGAGAAAAAATTAGCCACATGTCTGTAGATACAAATACATGTGGACACTATATATAGAATGTGCATATATACATATATAACTGGACATGTGTGTGTATATATATATATATATATTAATCTGTAAAATGTTTCTGTGCTGGCTAAAAAGAATTAATTTAACAAAGACTTTTTTTTTCACTCCCAGTTACTGGATCCCGGATACAGTGGATACTGTCCCATTCAGTATCCACTTGCCATGTGGGGCTATTGCTTTAGTCTCCTATTTCCATTGCTGATTCAAACAATGTAGGAGAGCAGGGGATTGTTATTTCAGCTCACCATTTCAGTTTACAGTTGATTGTGACAGCAAGTGAGTTAACAGCAGAAGCCAAGGGAACTAGTAGCTGAGAGAAGAGCAGTGGTGCACACTTGCTTTCTAACACACCCACTCATGTGTGTTGCCACTAATACACAATACTCATGAGTGTTGCTAAGTACTGAAGTACAGTTTGCAGCACTTTCTGTGTTATCTGAGATATGATTCTATCCACTATGGGCTGAGTCTTTCCACATCGATTACACAATTAGTCAGCCTCCTACAGGTTTGCTCAATGGATTGCTTTAGCTATGTAATTCCTTGTAGATATGCCCAAAAGTTCAGTTTTCAAGTGTCAAGTTGATCCCTGAAAATAACTGATATAGTTATCAAGCATTTATGGTATAGGTAATTTGAACTGAAATGTGCTGTAGGTATAGAGTCCATATTGTAGACAGGGAAGATGACTTAATGCATAAAGCCTTTGCCTCACAAGCTAAAGAATCTGATCCTATCTACTCTGGAAGCTGATGCAGAAGGACCACAAGCTTGTGACCTGTCAACTCAGTGAGAACCTTTCTCAAAATACAAATGTAATTTTTAAAAAAAAGTTGAGCATAAGTAGCACAATTCTGTATTTCCAGAACTCAGGAGACAAATAACGAGGACCATTGAGTTTGAGGACACCCTGCTTTACATAGTAAGTTCCAGAGCAACATAGCAAGACCCCTGCCTCCAAACAAAGGAAAATACCATAAAGACATGGGGATATAACAATGGTACAGTACATGTCCTGGGTTCAGTCCCCAGTACTACCCAAAAAAAGAAAAGAAAGGAATAAAACCGTGCTATTCAATAGAACTTTTCGTGATGACATCCAAGTAAACCCAGGCTGTCTAGTACTGTCCACATCAGTTGGCCACTTGTAATTGAGGCACTGCGTATATGTGTATGTGTGTATGCACATGTGTGTGTCTATGTCTGAGCGTATGTGTATCTTGAGGGAGCAGTCTCACTGCACAGTACAGGCAGGCAGGCGTCAAATGCATCATCCTCTTACCTCTGCTTTCAGATATGGGATTATAGATGTATGTATGCCACATCTGACTTTGTTTTATTCTAATTAGCTTAAATTTTAAAAGTACATGGAGGGAAGAGTACATATGGCTGGTAACTACCATGTTGTTATTCAGGGACATACATTTATCAAAATGGTAAGGTATTTATAGTATCATTACTGAAAATATACGACGTGTGTGCATACTCAGTGTCAGAATGCAATACGATAACCATTTTGTTTTTAGAATGTATGAATATGTGTAAATATGGACAGAAAGCTAGGCAGATTGTGTAGCAAAATGTTTATAGTCTTTTTATCTCTGGAGTAGTGTTCTATGTTTCTATTTTTTTGACATCTCTATTTTCTCCAGTGTAAATGTAGTATGTGACTTTAAAAAAAAGTAGTCCCCAGAGGTCTCTAAGGAAATGAAATATAAAGCAGAAATTACTGGTGGATTGAGTTTCCAGAGATATTGGCTTTTTTTCCAGAGATCAAATCATTGTTCGTGCACCCCTTCCTGGCTGAACGCATCATCTCCATGCTGAACTACTTCCTGCAGCACCTGGTTGGGCCCAAGATGGGTGCACTAAAAGTCAAGGACTTCAGCGAATTTGACTTCAAACCCCAGCAACTTGTATCAGATATCTGCACTATCTACTTGAATCTTGGGTATCTGAAATGGGGATTGGGCAGGCCAAGGGAGGAGGTACTAATGTTTTGATAGCAGTATGACTAGTTAGTATTGTGTGGAAATAGAAAAAAAAATGTTCATTTTTAGTTGATGGATGAAAGAATCTTCTGTAGTTTTAAATGAGGAGATTTTGTCTGATTCATGGGCATTGTTCAGGAATTAAAGCATTCTGTCTTGATTCTGACAAAGATGAACTTTGCTGGTTAAACTACTATTTGGAAAAGTAGTTCTTTTAGGGCCATGAGATACTTGATAAACATCCTTGTAGAAAATTAGATATCAAGCTGAAGCAATGACTCATTCAGTAAGGTGCTTGCCACACAAGCATGAGGGTTTGAGCTCAGATCCCCAACTCATGTCAAATCGAGCACGCGCCCATGATCCCAGTGCTGGGGAGGCAGAAACAAGACTTCAGAGCAGGCTGGCCAAATGGGTGAGCCCCAGGTTGAATGAGAGAGGCCAACTCAATAAGTAAAGTGGAGGCCTGGAAAAGTTCAAGGTTAAAGTGCCTGCTGCCCAGGCAAAAGAGTTAGTACCCAGATTCCACTTAAAATGAGTGTGACAACGGGCCTGTAGTCCTAGCCCCAGAAGGCAGAATCTGGGAATCCCTCAAGGAAGCTGGCTGGCCAGATTAACCCTATCAGTAAGCTATGTTTAATTAGAGACCCTGTCTCAAAATGAATAAGATAGAAGAGCAATTTTTTTTTTTTTTTTTGCCTATGTGTATGTGTGATTCAAAGGGCACTGTGTGTCTCTGTGGAGGTCAAAAGGTGACTTTGGGAATCATTCTGGATTGCTTCTACCTCTTTTTTGTTTTGCTCTGGGGTTTCCCAGTCTCTATCCACCAGGGCTGGAAGCACAGGACACCTCCATTTCCACCTGGAGTTTTTATATGGGACTTGGGATCCAAACTCAGGACCTTCTGCTTTAGAGCCATCTCTTCAGCCCCAGAATTATTCTTGATACTAACCTCAGGCCTCAAGTGCACCTGTATACACACACACACCACACACACACCCTATAACATGAAAATGGAAAAAGAAAAAAAATAATTAAATAAAAATTTTTAAAAAGTGAGAAGCAATTGAGAAAGACACCCAACATTAACATCTGGTCTCCACATATGTGCACATATACTCATACACAAACATGCATGTACAGAGATATACATCAGACACACTCAAAACTAGATGTCTTTCTAAATCAAAAGAACACTGATTTGGAATCATTTTGGAATGATTGTTTGGCAGGCTGTCTGTGATTTCTCCATTGACCTGTACTCTGACCTTCCAGAGATGAGGAGAATTTCTGTGCCACTGTGCCCAAGGATGGACGCTCCTATTCCCCTACTCTCTTTGCACAGACAGTCCGAGTCCTGAAGAAAATAAATAAGCCTGGAAATATGATTGTAGCTTTCAGCAATTTGGCAGAGAGAATCAAGGTAAGAAAAAAGTCCATTTGTTTTCTCACATTCAAAAAAAAAAATCATGGCACAGAAGTCTAATAAATTCCTTACTGATCTCAGTCTTTCTTTGGTGAGTTTCTTTGCTCTTGAGTTGGCCTATACCTTAACCAGATAGGACCCCCCTCCAAGAAATTAGTTACAGGAATCAAATGTTAAAGGGACTTTTAAATTTCCACACTTGTGGGGCCAGTGAGATAGTTCGGTGGGTAAGGCACCTGCTTGTAAACCTGGCAATCTGAGTTCATTTCCAGAAGCCCATATGGTGCCCCCCCCTCTCTTTCTTTCAAAAATAAGCCATAAAATATTTTTTAATTCTGTACTTGCTTCTATGCTTTTCATATATAGGCTGCTTGAGGAGTGTAGAAGTTGTGCAAACAACAACCCTCCTGCCCCATCCTCTTCTTTTGAATTACAGCATTTATAACATACTACTGCCAGAAAGATAGCTCCTTTTCCTGCTAACACTTAAACCCATTTCCAATCATTTCTTCCAGCAACTAAGCCAACTTGAAGCTCAGAGTTAGAGTGCAATGTTAAATTTAATCCTAAAATGTGTATCTTGGCTTGTTCTTGAAAAAAATGAGACAAAGATTGTCGTTATGACTGTGGTGGATCATTGGTGAATATTATGAATTCAATTACACTGTGAGCTCCCCTTAGCTAGCAACTCTTCTGTTCTTAGTCTCTTGCAGATCTCCAGCAACAGGAAGAGGAAACCTACGCAGATGCCTGTGATGAATTCCTGGATCCCATCATGAGTACACTGATGTCTGATCCTGTGGTACTTCCATCTTCCAGAGTCACTGTAGATAGGTCCACCATTGCCAGACATTTGCTCAGGTATGTCAGTCTAAGCACAGTTTTAGGGCACGGGTATATTAACCTCCTATCACCTTTTCTCCCAGCTGCTTAGCAGAGTCCTTTGCACACAGTAGGTACTCCATATTGTTGATTCATTGATGTGACATTTTGTTGTCATTTGTTTAAGAATTAAAGATTTACAAGGTTGAGAAGATAACTCAATGGTTAAAGTCTTTGCCTCAGAAGCAAAAGGACGTGAGTTCAGATTCCTTTATCCCATGTAAAAATGCTCAGCAGATACAATGGCAGCCTGTAATTCCAACCCTAGAAAGCAGAGACTAGGAAACTCCAGAATAAAGCTACGTAAGGAGGTAAAGTAATCTAGGATAATTCCCGATGTCACCCTGGGCCTCCATAGGCAGGCAGGCACGCGTGCACGAAAACACACACACACACAGAGTAATGATACCAGGTATGGTAACAGGTGCCTAAAGTATCAGCAATGGGAGGGAGAGGCAGGAGGATTGCCACAGTTTTGAAGCCAACCTAGTTTACATAGCAAGTTTGAGGCAGCCAGAGCCACATGGTAAGACCCTGTCTCAAAAACTAAAATGGGGACTGAGAGGATGAGAGATAGGAGAGACAGACAGATGACTTATAGAAAAACCCAAAGACTGTGGGAAGTAACCCCAAAAGAACATCCTATGCCAATAACACATCAAAAAAAAATGTCTTTTAAAGAAAGGAACAAGAATGGGCAGTCCCTATGCTGAGGAGCAAAAGCCTTGAGCTGGTCCACTTAGAACCCAGAGACAAAATTGTACTAGAACAGAAATGTGACACTTCTGATAAAATGTTGGTTAGAGAGGTCTCAAACAGAGAGGTCTTCAAGGCCCACAAACATTATAGGCTTTTGCTATTACTCTTAGTTGGTCTCCAAAAACTATCAGTAAGACTCTTGGTGAAGATGCAACACAAATGGATCATAGAACATGGACAAAATAATATCAGCTGGAACTGGCCTGAGAACTTCCTCCTTGCTGGATAGCTTACACAGTATGAAGGAATACTGTAGAAGCTGCTGAGGGAGAGAAATAATCACAAGCCCCATCAATAGCATGAGATCTGAAAGTTACAATATAAATTACCATGGCAACAGGTGACCACCAGTATAATAGTGGCATGAATATTAAGGAGACAACCAATAGCTTTTTGATTGGACTCAAAACCTGATTGTCAGAATGGTATACATTCCTATTACTGTAAACTAGAACAAGAACTTAAAAGGGGGGGACGTTGAAATAGATCAGTAGGGAAGACAGGCAATAAACCTAGAGGTAGGAAGACATTACACCAAACTGCTCTGTAGATAGCCGTTGTTATACCCATAGAATGGGAACTCACAGTGGAAACCTTTGAGTCTAAAGCTGGATGAGTGAAGGGAAATGCACATTATCAGTGGAGTGGCCTAAAGAGAGGTAACCTCATATACTACAGAGGCCTGAGCCCCCACAGGAGTAGACAAGCCAGAACAGCTGAAAGGGTGGGAGGGAGTCAAAGGGAATGATGAAGGGGAGCAAAGGGGGTGAGAAGGAAGGGGAGGGAGGAGAGAGGAAAGCTGGGATGAATACTCGATATGTTTGTAAAAGTAGAAAGAAAAAGAAAAGAATAATAATAATAAAAAGCTAAAGTGGGGCCACGAGATGGCTCACAGAATAAGGTAGCTGTATGAAAACCTGGCAAACTGAGTTCAGTCCCTGAAAACCTACATAGTAGAAGGAGATAACTGACTTCCCAAAGTTGTCCTTTACTTCCACACACACTATTTCCCACCCATTCTTCCTGTCTCTCAAATAAATAATTTAAAAATTAAAAAAAAAAACAGAATACAACTCCATACACTGTTATAAAAATATGTCAACATGAAGTATAAGTTGGCCAGAAGTTACTATATTAAGTTGTGAAAACACATTTTTTTATAAAAAGGCTTTTTTTTGCTGTGTTTGTACTCAGCCATAGTAGTTCCTGGTAACTGAATCTTCTCCAACTTGCATGTTGTCTGGACAATCTCCCACTGATATCTACAGAGTAGACAAGGAGTAATAAATGGAAGATAGTCACTACTTAAGCAGCCCTTAACTTTTTTAGAACACTTACTGAGTACATTGCAAGAAGGCAGCGGACCAGGCAGTTACAACTTCAGCCACCTTTTTTTGAGATACAATTTCAGCTGGCCTCAAATTTACTAGTTGAGGTGGCCATGAATTCCTGATTCTCCTGTCTCTACCCCTCTACTCCCAGTGCTGGGATTGCAGACAAGTGTCACTGTGGGCAACTTGCCTTCTTAACTGTTTTAAGTGCAGGATTAGATAAAAAGGGATGCTGAGTGACTGTGCCTTTTTAAAATTCATTTGCATAAGTTGACTAAATTTAAGGAATATTTTCAATATTGAGAGAGTTAGTTTCTCTTTCATTTGGTATTTATGCATGATGCTGTGCTAGGTGACATGTCTTTAATGTCTCAAGGGGAAGGTATATCAGTTTTTAAAGTGTGTCATGAATCTTTTTCATTTTCTTTCTAATTTTCTTTCTAATCACGGTCCTCAAATAGTCCATATTGGCCTGAGACTCACTGTGTTTTACTAGCTGAGGATGAACTTGAACTTTCATCTTCCTGCCTCCTTTTCCCAAGTGTTAGGATTCCAGATGTGCAGCACCAAACCTGGTTTATATAGTGCTGGACTCAAGCCCAGGGCCCGTGTGGGCTAAGCAAACATTCTGCCACTAAGCAACCATTCTGCCACTAAGCCCCAAACCTTCCTACCTGTCGGGAGGCCATCATCTGTACTTACTTTCAGAACAATCAACACTTTAAGTGTGTGTCAATTACAAGGTTTTATCTCATAACATTTTATACTGTTCCAAGAATCTATCACTAACACTACAGTTAGTTAATCTGGTGTATTACCACTCAACAATAGTTCCAGCTAACTGGAAATTGAGATAGGAAGTTCACTTGAACCCAGAAATTTGAGGCCAATGAGCAACATAGCAAGCCTATTTCAAAAGGAAAACCAAACAAAACAAAACAGAACACTACGAATAGTGCTTTACACTGACAGTGTTTAGGGTCTCTGCCTAGAGAAATCTAATGGCCAGTAGCAGAAAGATAGCTTTTTATTTATTTATTCAATCGTGTGTGTATGCATGTGTGTGTGTGTGTGTGTATGTATGTGTAGAACCACGGAAGAACGGACGCCTCCACCTCCTCCTTGTTTACTCTGCCCTGGGATTCACAGGCTCTGCCCTACCAGGAGGAGAAACGCATCTATAAGTGGGGTCTAGAATCCAAACTCAGGACCTTCTGCCTGCAAGGCAGAGGCTTAACCCCTGAGCCATTTCTCCAGCCCCAAAGATAGCATTTTTGAAGCCATTAGAATCAATATCTGAATGGCAGTGTTGAGATAAAGTTTGTTACAAAATAGAGACAAAGTAGTTGAAAAATCTTTTGCTTTTTTTCATTTTCTTCTTTCTTACCCCCAAGCCAGCTTTGACACACTGCACCTTCAGTGGCAAATAAAATGTTTAGATGATCTGCTTTGGATTGAGAATGTTCCAAGTTTACAAAAGTGACTCCATTTCCCATTCTCTTTTTGTCCTAGTGACCAAACAGATCCTTTTAACCGCAGTCCCCTCACTATGGACCAGATTCGGCCAAACACTGAACTGAAAGAAAAAATCCAGCGGTGGCTCGCAGAAAGGAAGCAACAAAAGGAACAACTTGAATAAATACTGTGAACCGAACAAACCAAACACCAAACCCAAATTGTAGATAAACAATTGTTTGTGGGTTCTCTCATCCTGCTTCTTTTCCTTTCCTTTCTCTTTATTTCTTTGTCTTGTTTTTGCTTGGTTCTGGTTTTGGTTTTTCTTTGATAAATTAGAGAACTGTTCTTGCACAAATTATGACAATTAAGATTCCTAAGAACTGGTCATTGTTTCCCTGGCTGACGGGAATTACACTTCTCAGAGCATCCCTAGCTTTAAAAACCATCAATTTTCAGCCTTTGTTTCCCTCTTCCTCCTTCTTCCTTTTCCACCTTTAATTACACTAAGTTCAGATGCTAAAACATCCTGCCACTTTATTCTTTTCCTTCCCTAGTATTGTTTGTACAATTTTTGGTGAGCTCTACTTTTAAATCTGATGTCAGATACTTCAATGACAGTTGATATCATCAGAAAATCCTGTGTATTTACAAGTCCTTAGGATCTGCATTTAAAACTCTTGTCCTTGTTATAGCTCTGTAATATTACAGAATAACCTCACAGAAAAGAAACTATCCTGTTTGTGTAGATTTCTTAATAATAGTAATACTAAAGAAGAAAAGAAAAAGAATTATTACTTTTCTGTTGGTAGTTCCTGATTGTGTATTACCTTGTACCTCAACATGTCATCACAGATAAATACTCTTAGGTTGACACCACCAAAAAATTAACTCCATGGTCATTTTATGAGGATTAGTGATAGGATAAACTTGGAGTTTTGACACTTTAGTCAAAAGAATTCTAGAGTTAGGAAATATATGGGAAGTTTTGGGACCCTTTTCCCTTATAAAAATTTGCTCCAAGGATTAGACCTGAGTAGATGATTTAGACAATAAATATTGTAACCATGAAAATGTCATTTTAGACACTAATAACAGTATATCTTGGTGTATACATGTGTATACATGCAAGTACCAACCATGTGCTTTTAATGTCAGTCTTGTGTACCACTTAATGTTGTGTCCCCCATAGCAAGATATATGCAGTATGTGGCCACATTTGCTCATGTGTTCATCCTATACAGATAAAATTCCGAATCTATAAAATGTATATAGCTAATGTTTGGGCCGTGACCCTGACTTCTAAGAGCTGCTTCTAATATAGCCTTAGTTTATCAATTAACAAAGTAAGAATTTGAGCAAAATCCTCTCCACATGCCATTCTAAATATCCACTTAACCCTGAGAAATTAATAAGTGGTTCAACCCCACTTTTCCAAGCCAAACTTAAGGTCCCTACTCAATTGTGAGACTTTATATGCTCCATGAGACTCTTCCTCTATTGACTATCTCTATATCAGTATCCAATTAAGCCCAGAGATTCAAGGATAAGAAAAGTGATATATTACAGAAATAGATCATTGCTTTGTTTAGAGGACATTGTTGCTAAGCACAGCCTCTTTCAAATAAGATAGGGTTACAGCATTCCCACACAAATTGCTATAAGCAGTCCTCAGGTGTTTTTGATGGTATCAGCTAGAAAATCTCAAATCAAAGAGGGTTTCTGACCCTGGATATTAAATATTGCCTGTTGCAGTGCTTATCAGTGAAAAGTGAATCTTAGGACACTTTACCAACACCAGAGTGTCAGATTAACTCAGTGCACTTCCTGGGACTTTAAAGTCTGGGTCGACAGGATTTATTTTCTTTAAATGAGCTTAATTTCATGTTTGTTATTCTGCTTCCCCTCTCTCAGAACAAACTATATATGTGAAATAAGCATTTACCTACTTGCATCTCTCTTCTAAAAGCTAATGTGGTAAGATGTTCTTGTTTTAAAAGGAGGGAAAGGAAGTAAAACCAGAGATTTACAGGAGGGGAATGCGCACAAGATCTCAGAAGGCAGCTGTTCCCAGCAGCTTTCTAGCCAACAACCTCTATGCTGCCTCTAGTGTCTGTCTGTATTCTACTTCTGAACTGAGCCTTCAGATTGTAAGCCTTTTCTGGCAGGTTTTTCTTTTCTGTTCTTTTTTTACAGCTCTTTTTCTGAGACTTTTTTTAATGAATGGCTGTGGCACCATTAATGCTGCTGAGTATCTTTCATCACAAAAGCAAGTGTGTAGCTTAAGGTCACTATTGGTAAGGAGACCAAGTGTCCTCTGTGCCTTCTTCCTTTCTGTGAACTAATTTAAGGACATCCAAAAAATATAAAACTTACAAATATTACCATCTTGGTATAACATGATCCATGCATGCATTTGGAAGCATAAGGAAGTGTCTGGTCTAGAACACAGCAGCAGCTGTGAATCTGTTTGTTTCCAACATACCTATTGTTACATGTTGGCTGTGTTGAAATGTGAAGGGAAAATGAAGACTAATCACCCTGGTATTGCTGGTGACTTACCAAGAAGCTAATATAAACTTGGAAAATAATTTAGGCTTTATTGAGCAATTTTTGCTTTTTAAATATAACTTAATAAATATGTGAAAACAGGAGGAAACTTTAGGAGTATTCTAATGGTGCAGGTGGAGGCACCAGTTGCTGTTTGGCATCACACTCTTCAAAAGTTTCATTATTTGATTCTGGTTGCTAAGCAGCCACTGGGCAAAGCCTCAATCTACTGGGTACCCATATAAGCCAAAGGCTGATACTGCACTATTGTCATGCCAGGAAATAATGCACATGTTCTAACTGCTACATAGTGAAAGAACCTGGAGACAAAATGAAGAACAACAAAAAGTTCAATGAAATCAAACTTGATCAACATAACTGTATTTTAAAACATTCCAGGAAGGTTACTTGTCAAACTTGCCTGGGGGTGTTTGTTCAAACCTTGTATTTAATAAATGAGCACCTGACTTACACCTTTGTTACCACTTTATTAAAGTAAAAGATAGTGACCACCTGATATGGTGGTAAGCCTATAATTCCAGATACTTAACAGGAGGATTGAAAGTACAAGGCCTACCTAAGAAATTTATCAAGACTATCTCACACTAAAATGAAAAAGGGGGCCGGGATGTAGCTCAATGGTAGAGGCATTGCTTAGCATGTGTAACACCCTAGTTTGAACCGTAGAACTATAAAATACAGCAACAGATTCAGAACAACTGCTGTAAACTTTTTTTTTCTAAGGTAAGATCATATCCAATGTGTATTGCTAGTTTACCTACCTTGTCTCACCATACCTCTGGAGGTGTCCTTGGGGCCATCCTCAGATGATGTGTCTCAAGGAATGCTTTCTTCCTAAATAGTTAAGATGATTCATTTCACTTTTTTAAATCTGGCCCAAACCCCAGGGCTTTTACTAATTTGCTCCCAGGACTGGAGAGATTGCTCAAAGGTTAAGCCTCTGGTTCACAAGAAGGACTTGAGTTCGGATCCCAGATCCCATGTAAAAATGCTGGACAGAAATGGCTCAGCTAGTACTTTCAACCCTGGAAGACAAACCCTGGGAAACCCCAAAGCAAAACAAAAAGGAAGTAGAGCAGTCCTGGATGATTCCGAGTCACCTGGCACATACACTCAAGTGCTTGGGATGGTGTGTGTGTGTGTGTGTGTGTGTGTGTGTGTGTGTGTGTGTGTGTACACAATAAATAAAAATCTAATTTCCTTTCATGTGCCCCTTTCTTGTCCCTTGTTTCAGTATCTCTTCCATGCAGAATCTCAGTGTAAATTAATCCAGTCATTTTCTACTCTGAAATCCAAACTACAGGTCACTACTGGATGAAATCAGCACAATCTTTAGAAAGCTTCCCTGACCTCTACCAGTGCCCAGCAACTCTCCTGTGTCCTCCTCATAGTCCAACATTTAACCTCTTTCCTAAAGCTGCCTTTCCATTAACTCTTAACATTCAGATGGAATTGTCTTCACCGGAAGATAGTCTCTACTTCTCCCCTCACTTCATCTGAGGAAAAGGCTCCACTGTTCCCAGGCTACTTCCACCTTTTCTGCCTAGGCGCTTGTTGCTTCCTCTTCTTCAGCTTCATTTTCTCCTGAATTCAACATTCCCCTTTGGTTTTCTGACTTGAATTCCCTTTGTTATGTTTCATCATTCAATCTAGCGTCTTTAGGTTTTGAAGCTTTCTAGTTAAAAGAGTCACAAATTTAATAGTATTAATAAGCTCTCCTATATCTTTTACCCCTAAAGTATCACCTGAACTAATCTAAAACTGAAGATCCTCCTGCCTGGGTCTCCCCTGTGCAAGAATTACACTTGAATGCCCCCACTTAGGTTAACTTTCCTTCATTAACTGGACTTTCTGCAGTACCTAAGTCAGTGAATCACTCCCCCATTGAAATGCTGACTCCTTGATCTCATATCTAATTTTCTTTCTACCTAACTACCCCATCAGTTACACTTCTTAAATTCAGGCCTCACCAAGTGTCACTTCCTTACATAATTTCTACCAGTAATAGTGAAGCTTCAGTCCTCTGTAGTACTTTGAACTTGTTCTCTCACACTCAATGCAAGGATCTGTAGGTCTTCCCACATCAGTGACATGCCTAATCTAATACCATTAGACAGTTCAGTTCTGCCACTTCCAGGTATGTGGCCACTTAGGAATCCTAGTCTCGAAGCGGACTATTCCCAGCCCAAGTTTTCGTTGAATTCTAAAATGGCACAGTTGAGACCCTCAGTTAAATGAGGCTTTTCCCCTCATGTATGCATAACTTCTCGCGGCCTCATAGGGAAATGGGGAAATTGGATTCCAATCCACACACTAGCTGGGAGGGGAGCGGGGGATGGACTTATAAAAGGTCAGCTAAAGAAAGGCATTGATTGGGCGAGTCCAGTGTCTAGTGTTGTGTGGCCCTTAAAGCCCCTGGTCAGCCTCGAAGCTCACTCTACTTCAAACACTGACGTGTGGGTTCGGGACCATGCCAGCGATGCCTTTCGGCGCAGACAGACCTACACATTTTCTGAGAAGCTACGAAAACAATCTACGCCAAAAGCGAAGGTCGGGGCCAAGAAAAGCGCTAGCGCATGCGCGTCTCCCGCCCGTCTTCTGGGGCTTCCCGGGGGGCTGCCCCAAGCGATGCCTGTTTCTGTGTGGAACCCCACCGTTCTCCACGCGCTCTGTAAGCTCATCTTCTCTTATCCACTTTCTCTCGTGGATGAAAAAAATAAACCGGCAGGGCGGATTCCACAAAACAGTAAGGTGTCTGAATATTTTGTACAGGCGCACAGGGGGCGGCCTGACCTTGGAAGTGGGACGGGGGCCCTGCAGCGGGTCCTTCCGGGGTGACATTCGGCCGGCCGTTCGGGGCGACGGACCTTCCACCGTTCACCATGGCTCAGCTCGTCCGTAACCTGGTGGAGAAGGCCCCGGCGCTGGTGAACGGTGAGCGCGGCGGGAGCCTGCCGAGCGGAGCGTGGGCCCGGGGGAGGCTTGCGAAGAGACGAGTGGGCTGCGGGGGGTCAAGGGACCGCGGGCGCCGCGGCGAAGGCGGCCTCGCCACTCTGGCCGCTCGCCGGGCTGCAGCTGGGCTCGTCCTGCGAGCTTGGAACGCTAACCACGACGGCGACGAGGGTCGCGCGAAGAAGCCCGGACCTCCCCGGCCGCCCTGGACGCTCTTAGAAGGGATGCTGTTGGGAGATCGGAAGGGCGGAGCAGGAACCTGGGGAAGGCCTCCTCGGGGGTCTGGATCCTTCGGAAAAGTGGACGAGCCTTTGTAGAGTTTTGTCTGCTGCCGTCCTGCCCTGATCCCGAGAGCTCTGCTGTAATCCTAGGGAAACTGGACTGTATGGTTGGGTAGCCCAGCCTCACTCAGAAGGATACGTTTGGCTTGGCATTCGAGAGATTGTTTGGTAGACCGCTGTGTTTCAGAACTACCCAGAATAGTCACGTACCTGAGCGGTCCATTCTGGCAGCGAGTTTTCTTCTCGTTAGCAGATGTACTTCTGAAGGCAGAGGTTAAATCGATACACCTTCCTTGTAGTACTGTAGTAAGTGGTTGGAGGTAAGATTTCTACAAACAACTTTCAGATTTGGTTATGAAATGTGAATAGAAAGCCTAATTTCAAGAACACGTAATGCCTTTGCATCTCTTCTGCTGCTTCGTATTTTATTATTCGTTTTCTCTTCCCTCTATTACCATCCGAACAATGAGTTATTAAAGAATTTGAGTGCCAGGTACTGTAAATACTCAATTCCCTCCTATAGAATCCCTACTTGTGAGTTGTTTCGCACATTTTCCCAATGAATTTTTGTTTGCAACTTTTACTTTGCCGAGATCATCAAGCTATCTGTCATAAAGCACTATGACTGTACATAAATACAGGTAGAAGGCTTCAGGGTTTGGGGTGACTCGCAGTACAGTTTTTAATATTTAAAACTGTTTTCCCCCTAGCAGCATGATCCTAATATGTTTTAAGCAGTTGATATTGGGAATTGAAAACAAGTTTTAGTGATTAAAACCTAAAAAGAAAAGCAGTGCCAAAGGAAATTTCTGTTGTGAGACATATCGGTTCATTCAATCATTACTGTGAATAATCAGAGGATAACTTGTTATTCTCTCAGAACTGCTAAGAAAGGAGGCCCTTAGTGGAGCCAGGAAATAAGTGGGTTTTGCTTTATAACACAGGCTGGTGTATTAAATGTGAATGTTAAGTGTTTGTTAAAGATTTCTGACTACCCTTAGTTTCCTGGGGGATGTGGAAGCCTATGAATAACTTGTCATCAGACTCACCAAAACAAACAGCATAATTTTTCTCTTTAAGTGTAAATTTTATTTTGGTTTTACCAGTTTTTCCACTGCTATTTTTGGCTCCAGACTCCAGTCTAGAATATCATTACAGGTAGTTGTCATGTCTCCCTCAGTCTCTTCTGACTTGTGACAGTGTCTAGGCATCCCTTTTCTTTCATGACATTGATCATCTTGAGGTGTCTGTCTAGGTATCTTAAATGTTCTTCAAACTGACTTTATCTTGTGCTTCTCTCATGAGTCACAGAGATGAGATCCCCTAATCACATATTAGGAAGTACACCATGTCCATATCCATCATTTGGTTAGGGTAGTATTTAATAGGATTCTCCATTGTAAAATTCTTATTTTCCTTTTTTTTTTTTTTCTTTTGACAGGTGTGGGTGTGTGTAGAAGCAAACCTTGAGTGCGTGTGCCTGTGGAGGCTAAGGATGACTTCAGTAATCATCCTGGGTTGCTTCTACCTCCTTTTTGCTTTGTTCTGGGTTTTCCCAGGCTCTGTCCACCAGGGGTAGAAGTAAAGGTTGCCACCATGTCCACCTGGCAATTTTGCATGGGGTCTGGAATCCAAACTCAAGTCTTTTTGCTTCGTGAGGCAAAGCTTGTGAGGCTTGAGCTCCTGAGCCATCTCCCTAACCCTTTGTTTTCCCTTCCTGCACCATTCTTTAGAAAAAAGTAACTGTGAGGCAGGAAAGTTTGCCAGAGAGATTTTCTTTTTCATTTTTTTTCAGTCACACGTTGTATTGACTCATTTGCATTTATTTCATACTTCATCCAGTACTGTGTCCAGAAAAGTCTTGGCCACCATAACTTTAGATTAGCACCTCTGACTCCTTACTTTCTGGTTCCACAAGACATGTCTTTTATTATCTCCCGACCTCAGAATTGGCTCTCTCTCCAAAAAGGCCCAGTTCCTTTTCCTAAACAGTGGAATTTACAAATTCCTATCAGAGTGCCAGGTTTGTTCTTACTCCAAATCGCTGCTTTCAAGTCCTCTCAGTGGACAGGGACCAGACACACTTCTGTATTAAGAGGGGAAGATACATGTTTGCATGTTAATCCATGTGTATACATTGGCTGTTCGTGTATCCATCTATGTATAAATATGTAGGTAAGAATATCTCCAACTCTAACCCAGTAGTACAGATTCCCCTTCATGCTCCCCAACCAAGGGCCTTCCTTGCACAGGCTCTACCACTGAGCTATATCTCCAGACTCAAGGTTGGTTTTGTGACGATTTATTTCTCCAGCTGAAATGTTTTGATACAGTAAATAACCTTAAGGAATTGTAGCTCAACAGTGGATTCTGGTTTAACTGCTCTTAATGATAATACATGTAGCTTTTGTTACTATTAGTAGTAGTGTTTCTGAAAAAGGAACAGCTGTGCTTTGGTTAGAGAAAGATTTAATCGAACACATATTGATGAGGATACGAAAAATGGATACTAATTGCTATAATTCCATCCGGATTTGTGGCCAGTATTGTGATGAGGTTTAATCTTATTCTTAAGGGTGTCATTCTACATAACATCTTCCTTCACTTCTGAATCCTTTCTCTTCAGAATTGGGTGTTTCCACAAAGAAAATATGAACAAAATGCTGCTGTCTTTTTGTTTTTGAATCTAGCTACTAGAAACTTTACAGTTAATTAGATTTGTCATTCAAAAGTGAATAACGCACTAGCTGGCCACTAATGAAGTCTTGGCATAATTGAATGTGCGTATAGCTTCCTGCCTGATTGAACTTTCCTGTGGCACAGGTGTTCCGCAGCTAAAAAGCCTCTTGTTACCAGGGAACTGCAGCTTTGACTTTTCACACTGGGTGCACATTTGGTCCAAGCAGTGAATGAATGTGATGCATGAATAAATATTTGTGTTCAGCCCACACATCTGCTTCTTCAGGTCTCTGGTGAGTTCATCCTGGTTTTTTGTTTTGTCTTGTTTTCCAGCTGCTGTGACTTACTCGAAGCCTCGATTGATCACATTTTGGCAATATGCCAAAGTCGAGCTGATTCCTCCAACCCCTGCTGAGATCCCTACAGCTATTCAGAGCCTGAGAAAAGTGATCCAGAGCGCTCAAACTGGCAGCTTCAAGAAGCTCACAGTTAAGGTAACTATAGGCTAAATGAAAACTTACATTCAAACAGAAAATATCTTCCCTTGAGATTTTTCTGATTGTTTCAGTTAATGTATTTTTCAGTAAGGCAGCATTCAAAATAAGAAGAGATAATTACTTTTTTTGACTGCCAAGAAAGATTATTTTTTCTTTGTTCATCATCTGGATAAAAATAATTCAGCTTTTTTTTTTTTGTCTTGGTTTGATAGTAGTCTTATAGCAAGGCAAACATCTTGAATTACTATGACTCTTTATTTTCCTTTTTAATTTTGGCTAACATTGAAATATGATGGCTTAGTGGGTTTTTTTTTTTTTTCTTTTTTTTCTCCCCATTTTTAGTCCTGGAATTATCCCCAATTCAGCCAAAAATTTTCTTGAATTATGATAGGATAATACCAAACTGTAGTTTTTCAAATTATGTGAACATTAATGATTAAAAGAACTGGAATTTTAAAATTATATGTATACTTGATTGAAGCATGGGATACAAAGAGCTTAAACAACTAGTCTTTACTAGCTCTATAATCCACACCTGGGAAATCAGATTTATTTTTCAAAAGACTTCCAATAACTTCTGGTCTGGTTTAAAGAAGAAAATTTACCTCCAGAAATACTTAAAAAAAAGAGAGAGAGAGGTCTAGTTTTGTTATGGAAAGGTGTTTTTTCCAACTAGAGTTTCTGGATATATATTTGTGCTTACATTAATCGGTGATTTCTGGACAGTGTATATTTTTTTGTCAGGACCGTAAAATGATTTGTGAAACTGGGTACTGGATGCTTGGAAAGGCCTAAGCCAAATAATAAGTGAATAAAAATAAGGTGCAAAGGAGGAGACAGCACTTCATCTTTGAGCAGATTTTTGTTGGCCAGACAGAACTTTCTATTTGGAGAGTCAGTTTTCCAGTGAATGCCTTGTCTAATTGTGTCAGTCATTCCAGGATGTGGCTTGTTTTAGGGCCTATAAAGTATCTCATAAACTAATATGAAAGGGTTAAGTCAGTTCAAGTCTTTAAAGATTCCTTTGAAAGAATTTATAAGTTCGGACCATTTGCCTTACAAAATCGAAAATTCAAACATTCTCAGAGTTTAAAGTTAACATCTGTAATTCTTGATTTTTGGCTAAAACTGCCCTGTAGTTTAAATATCATCCTTATATTCTCTGTCACTTAAACCTGAGAAAGAATAGTTTTATAGATACCTTAAAATGTGTACTTTTTTTTTTTTTTCCAGGAAGCTATACTGAATGGTTTAGTGACCACAGAAGTGTTGATGTGGTTTTATGTCGGAGAAATCATAGGCAAGCGTGGCATCATTGGCTATGATGTTTGAAGATCAATCTTTAACATCTGATTATATTTGACTTTTATGTGAATGTTCTTGGATGGACCACCTGTGATCAGACTGTTATCTGAATAAAATAAGACTTGTCAAACAGTGTTTCCTCTCTAAGATGCTACATAGGCGGTCACAGTTATGCTTATTGGGTTGGATTTGATACATTAATACTGGTCCAAATGCATGTCTTTTTTATTTGAAATTAGATGTGAGTACACCAATTGGGTAATGAATATATGAAGATAACCTTTTAATTTAATTTAATTTAAAGGTTTAAAGTACATAAAGTTTTGTTCCAGAAACAAAACGTTGGGCGAAAGACCTTGGGAAAATTGGAGCTTGCTACAGTAGGAGAAATAGTAATACCATGTACCAGAGTGCTCAGTTAAATCATACATGGTAGCACCCATAACTGCAGCAAAGAAGCAGAGGCAGGAGAATCAACTTATGTGTGAGTTCAGCCTTGTCTATATAGTAAATTCTATGCCAGCCAAGGTTAGAGAGTGTGACTCTGTGTTTAAAAAAGAACAAAAAGTAGGCACAGTAACACTTATTCATCTCAGAAGCTTGGAAGATTGAGTCAAGGTGTCTTGAGTCTACCTTGGTGACATGAAAAACTATTTTTTATATACATTTTTTATTATTTCAGCTCATACAAATTTAATAGGTACACCAGTTGAAAAACTGTCTTAAAAGAAAACATCATATAGTAAAAAAGTATTGACTGTTTCTCATATAATCACAGACTCTTTATGACAACTTTTTAGAAATGTTAGGTACTTGTCAACTTGACAGATGGGAATATTTACCACTATACTAATGAGGATGAGCTCTTTTCAACCTAAATAAGTTATCTTTGCAAAAATAAAAGATCTAGTAGATCAACAGAGTAAATAGAATTGTATCAGTTTGTCTTCTGTGGCCATTTACTGAGGATGTAGAGATACTTACTGCTCCATTCTACAGACCATATAGTCTGGTTGGTTCAGCAGTATGTTTCTGACCTATTAACTTTTGCGGCTGCAATGAAACATGCAGTGCCAGGTGATAATAACCAGAAGGTAGTTGCACCTCTATTGTGAAAGCATTGTGGCACAATATAGTGTCTGTCCATTAACAGTGTTGAACTTGCATCATGTCCCAGATTTATGGAACACTATCCTTTTCCTAATAAAGGGCAACAAGACCTCCACAGAGACTGACTTTTCTGAAATAGAAAGTAACGTGCTGCTTACAGCTTCCTACAGTCAACACAGGTGATCAAAACAAGTTACCTTATTTCCAAAAGTATTCAATAACTTTATAAATACAGACTGCGAAGATACTAGATGATTTGAATCAACTCTCTTTCACATAGTATTAAAGTTAACCAGAAACAAAACACAAAGGTTTTGAAATGAAATCAGCTACTTACCTCTAGAGATCTGATCGACTTGTAGTATATTATCACACCAGAAGCCCTCAAAGTAAATAATTATTGCTCATTTCACTGCTACTTCTTCCTTTGCCCTACCACACGCCTCTGATCTCCCTCGTGATTATCATGTGTGTACAGAATTTTCCTAGGTTAAAATACCAATGGTTCCTTGTAATGAGTGACCATTTGATTTCTCCAGACTGTCTTCATTAGTTCCACAAGCCTCATCTGCCAGCAAGAAAACTTTAGATGATTTTAGTGGAATTTATGGCTGTTGTTAATTGCTGCTGCTGGCAATTTCATTGTAGTTAGGTGTTTATTATATTCCTCCTAAGTAGTAGAAATGAATGAGACTTGTTTCCTGGTCTTAAAGTGAGAGGAGAGGAAGACACACTTGGTAGAAGCCAAGTCAGTCAGACTGAGAAGTCTAAGGAAGGTCACAGCAGATAGTATCTGAAATAACCAGGAAGGCTGTGTGGTGCTCTATGCTGTGGTTACAGCACTTGAGGCTCAGCCAGGGGATGAAGAGCTGAGGCCAGCCTGGGCTACTTAGCCCCCCTTTCAAAATAAAGGAAAGTCAACCACAAGAACAAAATCCAGGAATGAAGCATGATATGCAGAGCAAGTGGAAAGGCCTCTACAAAAGCTGTTGTGTCAGAAATCTTGACCAAGGATGTTACTGCATACCTCCAGTTCCAAAAAAAAAAAAAAAAAAAAAAAGGAATTGGACTCAACTGTGCATGGCAGCACTTTCCTATAAGCCCAGGGCTGAAATAGGATCAAGAGTTCAAAACCAGTTTGGGTTACACAGCCATTTCAAGCTTAGCTATGTAGTAAGCCCCGGTCATGGTTTAAACATGAATTGTCCCCCATAGGCTCATGTGTTTGCATCCTTAGTTGATGTTAGTGTTTGGAAAGATAAGATCCTTAGGAGGTGGAGCCTTGCTGGAAAGAAGACATGTCCAGGGGTGGGATGGGCGTGGTTTGAGGTGGGTTAGCCCTGCTTCCACTAGTAGTTCGCCTAGCAGTCTACTGCTTGCTCCTTTGCCTTCATCATGATGTCAGCAGTGCTCTGAGCCATCCTCCAGCTTCTGCCACCTGCCATGCCTCCTGCTATGGAATTCCCACCTTAATGGACTATGTCTTCCCTTTGGAGCTAAATAAACCTCCCTTCTTCCTCTTAAGTTGTTTGAGTCTGAGTGTTGGCTTGCAGCAACAGAAAGAGAAACTACAACAAACCCTATCTCAGAAAACAATTGTACTGGGGCTGGAGAGGTGGCTCATCGGTTAAGCTTTTTTCCTTGCAGGCGGGAAGGTCCTGAGTTCAGATCCTAGACCCCATGTTTAGACACCGGGCCCAAGCGGGGGGTGGCTTGTGTTTCTGGTCCTGATAGGGCGGAGCCTGTGAATCCCGGGGCAGAGTAAACAAGGAGGAGGTAGAGGCGGTCCATCGTGGTTCCCGAAAGTCTGTGGTTCTACACATACACACACACACACATACACATGTGCATACACGCACAATTTAATGAACAATAAAAAAATTAAAAAAAAAGAAAACAATTGTAGTATGGGACTAAGAATATGTAGCTTATTGACAATGCTTGTCTAGCACCCATAGGTTCTCAGTTAAAAAAAAAAAGGTCTTTTTTTAAGTGAAAGAAAAAAATCACTTGAAAAATATATTGTAAAGGTACTTTATCAGCAGGCAATTTCAATTCCCTGTGACAAAACTAGACTAGTACTGCCTGGTATACATGTGAGAGAACATGGGGTCCTGCATTGTTCTCTGTGTGGAAAAGTACAGATAGTAGACATCATGAGGAGGGGACAATTACAGTTTCTAAAATTCATACCAGTTATGTAAATATTAGGTATTCCTAAGGGGTCATCTATAAAAATAAATTCTTAAACAAATATCAATTAAAAGCAAGGACTTATTGAGTCATCGTTTCAAGATTAATGTGAAAGGGCTGGGAGACGACTTAGTAGTTAAGGAACTTGCCCTGCAAGCAAAAGGACCAGAGTTTAGATCCCAGGATCCCACACAGAACGCCAGGTGGGTGTGGCAAATCCACCTGTAATTCTAGTTTTCAAGGCACAGCCTAGAATCTCCAGAGCAAGCTGGCTACCAGAATAGCACCACAGGTGAGCTCTGGGTTTAGAGATCCAGCCTCAGTAAGGTTGGAGACGTGATCTAGGATGATGCCCAGTATCAACGTCAGGCCACCATGTGCACCTTACACTGCTCATATATGTGAATATGTGTGCACATCCTCTAACACATACATGAAAATCGATAAAAGAAAAAGATGAATGTGACAGGTCTGGTGTCCCACATGTGGAATCTCAGCATGTAAGAGAGAGGAAGGAGGGCTGCAAGTTTGAGGCCAGCCTGGACTACAAAATGAGAACTTGTCTCAAAGAAAGGCAGAGGCTGGGGTGTAGCAGAACACTTACTAGCACATGCAAGGACCCAGGTTTTATTTCCAACACTGCAAAAAGAAAAAACAAAGCACAGACTTCTGTGCAACTATGCATGCGGCATATTCATATTTTTCCGTGTGATCTCTGTGTTATTCTCTGGATATTCTCTTACTTTTAGTCATCTCTTACACATCTAAATCTCTTTCTGCCCTATGTTCCTCCCATAATACATGTTTCTTTTCTATATTTAGTTTTGGATCCCTGTTTATATTTGCCAAGCACTTCCACTGACAATCTTATGCAGTCCTCGACTTTTTTCTAAGGCACATGGCATATGTGACAGGGACTGAGAAGCAGAAACAAGAATTTGACTCAGACCCATAAGAAAAAAGTCAGGCCGCCATGATAATCATCCCCACCTGTGGTCCATGCCCTGGCTTTACTAGTGATCACCTTGTAGACTCTATTTCCACAGGTTATTCTGTGTTTCGTTCCTTATACTCCCCACTCTGGCTCTACACTTAAGTTTTTTTTAAACAGTTTATATACATTTACTTACAAGGACATCTGAAAAACAAAGTTTATATATACATTTAAAATTCATTTTAGTAAAAAAAAAACTTGTTAAATGCATGTATGTGCAAAATAGTAATGAAAACGAATAAACCGGTAACCAATTTATAAATATAATGTCCTTTAAAATATCATTATCAAAATAATTTTTATGGTCCACTATTAAGTTTTTCAATATCCAAAATCCTTCTTTAAAACAGAAGGGATCAATTCCAACAATATTCAACGCATTATTCCAAATTCCATAAGACTACTTAAACACTACTTGTTGCAAGCTAGGCTTATGCTAGCATAAACCTTGACTTCACAGAAAAGTTTACACAAATATGTATCTGTTGAATTAATTACAGCATAAGTTACATGCAGGCATAAAAGAAAATGGCATGCCTGAGAGAAGGTGTTCATGGAAAATGGTGAGCTGCCATGGATTCCGCTTCTCTTGATTTCCTGAGCAGAGTTTGTCTGAGGGCACTAATTTTCTCATCAAGTTGAGCCAGTGAATAGAACCTTCTTTTTTCCAGAGAAGTTTACAGATTGAAAATACTCAGGAGAGATGCCTTCCAACTCAAGGATTGTATCTTCAAGTTTTTTAATTCTCTGTTAAATGTCTCTTAGCACTGGACCACCTGTCTGCAGTCGCGAGTGGGCTCAGCCTCAATATTCTGGAGTTATTCTTCCATAGCATCCTAGTAGGCTTGTGACCTGACCCTTTAATTCCTGCAGGTCGTCTGTGGTCCACATGTATTCACAACTCTAGAAACCTTTACGTGACTTTTTAATCCAGGGTAAGTGGTGAAGATGGTATCAGTTCTTACACAGGTATTATCTAGAATATAATCAATAACATTGCAAAATTCCTTGACATTGTTTTCATTGATTTCAGTTTTCTTTTTTTCAGTAATGCAGATATTTATTTGTCTTTCCATTTCTACTTTGCCAGCCTTTATCTGAACTATATCTGGATCAAGATGGATTTGTGTCTTTTTTCACATCTAAATCACAGTCTTCATGCTTTTCTTTCGCTTGTAGATCTCCAATGGGAGATTTGGCATTGAGTTCATTCTTGTTTTCCATCTCTGTTTTCTCTGTCTCTTCAACAGCATCTGAATTCTTCATCAAAGACTGATATTTTGCTTTAAAAAAAGAGTATAAAAAGCAGGCTGGAATACCGAGAGGCCCTGGAGCTTGTTCCAATCTGTTGTAATTTTCACCACATCATCTTGGAGGTTAAACCGGCCAGCCAGGGTGTACAGGGAGCTGAAAATTTTGCAGAGCACCTTTGGAGCGAGGTGGGGGCTCAAACTCTGCTCCACACTCCTGGCACTTCGACTCAAAGAACTAAGCTCTGTGGTAGCAGCCATGACACCTTCACTGTTGCCCCCAACCACCCCTATACCCATTTTTAAGATTTATTATCTCTTCAGATAGCAGCTTCCCTAGCTTCATGTAAGATACATGTAGCTTTGTAGAACTCCCCCCAACCTTGTTCTCTGTGTGTTTTCTACCGGGACCTAACATTGCTCCTAACGATGAATTGACATTGCTCTTGCGATGAGTGCAGGAAAAGCCCTACCAGTGATACACCTTAGCAGATGCAATGGTTATTAGCAGTTGTCGGTTTGTGAGAGAAGCCTCTACCATCCCACTGTAGCTGGCACCATTCTCTGGGCAGAGTCCTGGGCTGAATGAAAAGGGGACACCAGTGAAGCACTAGTACATTCATTCATTGTTCTCTACCATGAATTACTGTGCCGGCAGCGTGACCAGCTCCCTGGAGCCCCTGCCACTTGACTTCTGAAATGACTGAACCGTGAGCTAAAATAAACCTTTTTCCCCACTTAAATTGGTTTTGTGAGAGTAGCTTGTCACAGCAACAGGAAAAGAAAAGTCAGCAGGGGGCTGGAGAGGTGGCTCAGGAGTTAAGCCTCCGCTTTGCAGGCGGAAGGTCCTGAGTTCGGATCCCAGATCCCACGTATAGACGCCAGGCAGAAGCGGGGGCGGCCTGCGCTTCTGGGCCTGGTAAGGCGGAGCCTGTGAATCCCGGGGCAGAAGGAGGTGGAGGCATCCATGGTGGTTCGCGAATTCGTCCGTGGTTCTACACATACACAGACACACACACACACACAGACATACACACATGCGCGCACATACACACGCACATGCGCACAGTTGAATAAATAATAAAAAAAAAAAAGAAAAAGAAAAGTCAGCAGGGAACTTACACCTGCTAGACATGCTCACCAAATAAAAGGCTCCCATTCTCATGAAACACTGACCTGCAAGGCCCTTGACAGTCTACCTTTAATTGACATCACCTCAATCTCATTCTGCTATTATGATTCAGCCGCATAAAACCTTGGCTGTTAAGTCTTGTCATTTGCTTGCATGCCCACTGTCCTGATTGCTGTAGTTTCCTACCAGTTACCAAGGTTACCCACCTTTCTCCCCTGGCCATTTTGACTCCTGGTTCAATGTGGCAATTACTACATACACATGAGTGTCCGTAGTTTTCAATGCATGGCACCTGAACTCCAGCAGCATCACCATCAGCATCACCATCAGCAAGGATCTCAAGTGAAAATCCTCAGGCTCTCTCCCAGAAACTCTGGAAGTGAGAAATTGCAACGTATATCTATGTTTAATTGGCTCTTCATGTAATTTGTTTTTCTGGTGCTATAGACTAAAATCAGGGACTTATGAATGGAAGGTTGTTGTAGTTACTCTTTCACTGCTGTGAGATAATATTCCTCTACAATCTAAAGAGGAAGAGAGATATATTTGGCTTACAGTTCAGGAGGAGAGATGGCGGAAAAGGCATGGCAGGTGGCAGAAGCTGGAAGATTGGTTCAGATCACTTCAGTCCATCATGGAGGCAAAGAGAGCAAGCAGCACTCAAATGCAAAACAAGGCAGGGCTCCCCAACCTCAAGACCACCCCCTGCAGATACATGCTTCCTTCAGCAAGGTTCCACCTCCTAGAGGTGCCGCTACCTTCCTAAGCATTAACATCAGCTAAGGATTCGAATGCAGGAGCCTGTGGGGACAGCTCCCGTTCAAGCCTTGATATAAGCATTCACCACTGAGCTGCACGCCCAGTCCCTTCAAGCTTAACTTGGAGAATCATTGCCATACATAAACAATCCATCAGCCTGACTTGGTTTCCCTCAAAACTCACAATAATTGTGTCTTTCCACATCATCAAGTATGTTTCCTGTGTCATTATCGAAAAAATTATCCAGTACTGTGGAGAGGTGGCTCAGGGGTTAAGCCTCTATTTTGCAACCAGAAGGACCCGAGTTTGGATCCCAGATCTCACATTAAAATATCAGAGATACAGGAGATAGCAACTTCCAGCTCTGGAAGTTCTGGGAAACCCCAGAGCAAAGGAAAAAGGAGGTAGAAAAAAACAGGATAAGTCTTGAAGTCACCTTTGAGCCTCCACAGGCACACATAGTGCCCTTTTCTACACACACACACACATCTTCCATCCCATTCCCTTAAATACCCCAAGTGCATTAATGTGAGTTCTCTGTGACTGCACTCTTGCTGCTCTCTACCCCCACATCTTATTTATAGTCCAGAATCAACAGTTATCATTCTCTTGACTGCACCTTCAACTTCCTTGCTTCTCACCATAGAACTCTTTTGCCAAAACCACATCCTTGGCTTAATCCAACTGTCTAAATTATTCTGTGCTTGTACCCGTGATGCCAAATGTAACTGGAGGAAGCAATCAAGGTGCCCAGTTTCATTTTACATTCCTAAGGAGAACCTTAAGACAGCACTTCACAATACCTGCCAGTCGCACTGTATTTCTTTCCCTTGAGCCATGATTATTTCCAGCAACAGATGATCTTACTTCTTACATGACTAAGAAGATGCAAGCAAGCAACTGGAGACCTTCTGCTTCCACAACCTCATCTACACAACACCTACCACTGTGTGTATAAATACAGATGCAGGTGTGACTCAGCTGGCATCAGCCCAGGAGCAGGTCTCAGCCTGCAGGTCTTAAGGCAGTGGGTCCCCCAGGCTGCATCTCCCTCGGGAGCAACTGCCACCAAACCCCACTGTTTATCTGCTCAGTGCCAAACACATAAGTGGCACGTTTTGTCTGTACTAGATGTTTCAGATCATAAGTGTCAAGCACATAGAAGTCATCCAATATGAATGTGATGAGTAAAATTTATCTGTCTTATACCATTATAGTGCTACATCTTCTGCCTTCCTTTCTGGCCCCTTTACCTGCCACCTTTTTATTTCACCTCCAAAGCCAGTTACTCATCTCTTTTGAGAAGTCGGTTTGCTTTTCCCAAACTGCTTCCCTTTGCCCTCCCACAGATGCCTCCTAGAGCCCACATCATTGTATTCTAATGCTATATTTACATTTATTTCCCCCCTCTAATCTGTAAGCTTCTTAAGGAAGGTATTGTATCTAATTCACCTTTATAATCCTAGCCTTTGGTAGTAGCTGGTTTGTATATAGCAGGTTTTCAAACAATGAGAAAAACAGATTCTCCATATTGTGTTTGGTACCGGGCTGACAAACAGCAGGGTTTAGTGGCAGTTTGGCATAGAGGAAGATACAAGCCTGGGAGACTCACTTCCTGAAGACCTGCAGCCTGAGACCGCTCCTGAGCTGCTGAGCTGAGTCACTCCCACATCTCAGCCTCCAGGGCTGAGCCAGACAGTCCCTGATTGGCTGTACAGCTTTAACTGGGCTCAAAGGGCTGCTTTTGCAGAAAGGCTAAGAAGTAAGAGCCAGGGGGCGAGCAGCTGAAGATCCTTCACAAGAGATGGAATAATAGCCTATGTGCTGAAAAAATCCCTGGAACTCCTCAGAAAGGGAACATCTTAACTCCCTTTCTACGCCAAGCACACATTTCAGGGCAGTCGCCTAAAGAGCATCATCGTAAACAAGTTTATAGCTGCACACTTTCCCTGTGGGATTTCACTTGTGCAACCTATAGATGGGCTTTGATTAGAAGTCCACCTTGGACTTCCCCGGATGAAGCAAGAAAGGCTATTTCCAGAAGCTCCAAATGTTAACACATTCCAATGTTGTCAAATCCAGAAGTAATTAAAACACCCTGGTGTGGTTTGGAATTACAACCTACTTGTCAAAATAGTTCCTGTTCCCCTAAGGACAGCTCAAATTTTTACCTTGATGTCATCTCACTCTGCTGTCTCAAAAGGGTTGGGAACTCAATAAAACAACATGAGTGTGGTGGCACGCGTCTATCGTCCCAGCATTTGGGAAGTAAGAAAATTGCTGCAGGTTCAACATCAGCCTGGTCTATGTAATAGCTCCAGGCGGGTCAGGGCTACATAGTCAGATCCTGTCTAAAATAAATAAATAAATGTTTCTAAGACACCATGAATTTCCCAGTTTCAACGATGCTCAGGTAGAGTAATGAAGAGAAAGCCACGCATCCCGGGATTGGTGGTGTTCTAGTTAGATACAGGTGTTACCTTGATGGTTGGGGGTTTGAGCTCTGGGGTACATTTGTAAAGAATCAGTGGTCGAGTTAAGGCCAGAGCAAGTCTGCAGGAGATTATCTGATTGATGGGAAGGCCCAGCCCATAGTGGGTGGGGCTAGTGCCTGAGCAGGTGGATAAGGTAACAGGAACTGGATAGGGGAGTGGGCATCCTTCTGTATACTTGGCCATGCATTCTGTTCTGGCAAGCGAGGATTGTCCCTCACAGCAGTCCTGTCGCTGCATGGATATGGTGCTGGTGGGGACTCTCCTGACAAGCTGGGATAAGAACTATAACCAAACTATTGCAAGAGTGAGTAAAACCTCTTGTTCCCAATGAGTCATTTGGTCCTGAACTTATCACCAACCTTCAGAGAAACTGCAACAAGGGAGAAAAGGAAAGTCATGATGACCCAGCAAGTGTGACCCAGGCTCAGGGTCACTCCCCAGTGCCCCTTACCTTGCCCCCCCCCCCGCTTGCATACCCCAGAATGTGACTTTACCCTAGGACCCACATGTCACCCCTACTGAGCGAAGGGTAAACAGAGGCCAAATGGCTCTCAATTTGTTTCCCTTGAGTTTGTTTGTTCAGCCATCACTATCTGACCTTACTCCTGCTGCTCCACCCCCACCTCCAGCCACCCATCCCAGAAGAAAGTGTCTCTAAGAAACAGAGTAGCAAATCTCTCAAAGTTCTTTGTGGTAAGGTCAAAGGGCACAAATCAGGAACAAAGCCCCACACACACACACACACACATACATACCGATATTAAAACAAGGTAGCTTCATGTTTCCCTTGTTTGTCTCAATTACAGCAAAGTCTTCCTGCAGGTAGACAAAAAGCCGGAACTAAGAAGAAATGAAACAGAGCAGTCACTCTTCAAAACAAAGTGAAACAGCAACTGCTGCTTGCCTGAGGTGAGTGTGGAGGGCTGCAGTGTGGTCTTGACCCCTGGCTCCCCACCTCTGGACACTCTGGCCATTCTGGAATACCTAACGTGACTACTGCACTGAGAGGGACAGGAATGGGGAATGTTTCTATTCAGAAGCTTATATCCAAGCCCACTTATCCTCCAGGGGCTGGAGAGATGGCTCAGAAGTTAAACCTTTACCTGGCAAGCAAAAGGACCTGAGTTCAGATCCCAGATTCCAAGTAAAAATGCCAGGCAAAGTAATAAGGAGGTAGAGCAATCCAGCATATTCCCGAAGTCACCCTTGTGCCTCCACACACTCAAAGTGCCATACTGAACACACACACACACACACACACACACACACACACACACACACACACACACTTCATTTCAACTTCATCAGGAGCAAGTAATGATATTCATGTGATATGCATCCAAGTCTTGGACACCACAATACTCTCTCTTCATCCTAAGCAATAGAATCAGCTATACATAAGGTTTCTGAATATAGAAGAGAGCAAGAATACCAAATCCTAAAAGTTTTATAAGTCTAAATAACCAATGATGATTCCAAAACCTAGTCTTGGGCCAATGAGATGGGTCAGCAGGTAAAGGCTTGTCGTGCAAGCCTGATGACTTCAGTTTAATCCCTGAAGCCCACATAAAGATGGAAGGAGAGAATCAAGTCCACAAAGTTGACCCTCCACACACAGGCACTGTGGCATGGTACACCCACACACTACACACATACACATACTAAATAAAATTAAAATAAAAAAATTAAAACCTAGACTTTGCCCATAATGTTCAAAATAAATTTTAGTGGTTTTAACATTTCATTTATACATTTGAGAAAGAGAAAGAGATCAATTCATGTCAGGACACAAGGTAGACATCACAAGGAAACCTTTAGAAGTCAGTTTTCCTTCTCCAATCACGTGGACTCCTAGGGATTAAATTAGGGTCCACCAGGTCTGTGAACAGGAGTCCCTAATTTTTATGTTTTTTAAGCTTGATATTAGAAGTTCATATAGCTTCATGTGTGACAGACAATAACAACTTAGCTTTCAATTCAGGCTTACTTTTTTGAGTTTTTTACTTATTTGTTTACTTTTATATTTACTCTTGGAGAGTAATTCTTACATTGTAGCTCAAGCTGGCCCGCAGTTCTCTGTGTAGACCTACGATCATTATGATACTCTTGCCTCGGATTCCCAAGCACGATAATTACAGGTTTACACCACCATGCCTGGTTCAAGCTTCCATTTTGTATCACAGACTTTTAATTTACACACCAATGGCTATGCTCTCACAGTTTTGTCTATTTTGTATTACGTTATCTACCAAAGGATAGCAATGAATACACTTTATACAATTGTTTACTTTTTTTGCATGTGTGCATGTATATGTAGGTACATGTGCACATGTGTGTAATTTCATATGGAAGCAGAGTTGGGCATCTTTCTGTCTACCTTAGGTTTTGGGACAGAATTTCTCATTAAACCTGGAGTTCTCCAATTCAGCTAGATTGATTCAGTCAGTGAGTTTGAGGAATCCACCTATCATCCCCAGAACTGGGTTATTGATGCATGCCAGTGTTCTGGGATTTTTTTTTTTTAATATTAGTGTGTGTGTGTGTGTGTGTGTGTGTGTGTGTGTGTGTGTCAGAGGGCACCAAGGATGATTTCGGGAATCAGCTAGGATTGCGTCTACCTCCTTTTTGCTTAGCTCTAGGGTTTCCCAGACTCCCACCAGGACTAGAAGTGCAGGTGGCCTCCACCATTTCTGCCTGGCAATTTTATGTGGGATCTGAACTCAGGACCTTTTACTTCCAAGGCAGAGTCTTCTCTCCAGCCCTGTATTTGACTTTTTACATGGATGCTGAGGATACAAACTCTGGTCCTCTTGATTCCACAGTTAAGAATTTTACCAGGGATGGCTCAAGGGTTAAGACTCTGCCTCAAAAACATAAGGACCTCAGTTCTGATCCCAGGTCCCACATAAAAAATGCCAGGTGGAAATGGCTGCTGCCTATAATTCCAGCTCTGAAAGATAGAACTTGGGAAATCTCAGAGTAAAGCAAAAAGAAGGTAGAAGCAATCCAGGATGATTCCTGAAGTCACACAGGGTCTCCACAGGCATACATAGTACCCTCTGATACATGCACATACATAAATAAGTTAATTAATTAATATTTTTAAATTATATAAAAAACTTTACTCACTGAGTCATCTCCCCAGCTTTATTTTCAATTAAATTATTTTAACTGGTACAGAAATAGATATAGATAGATATTTATGTGTATGTTATATATGGGCTTACAGATATTTATAATTTTTGCAGATCTTTAATTGCCAATATTTATAATATGCGTGGCATACTATGTGATGTTTACATACCTTGTGTAATATTAGTGATTTTTTTTATATTTTTTATTTATTTATTAAAAGCAGAGAGAGAGAGAGAGAGAGAGAGAATACATGCACCATGTGGGCTTCTGATCATGATTGCACTCAGATTTTCAGGTTTGCAAGGAGACACTTTATCCACTATCTCACCAGTCCATACTAGTGATTTTTAAAAAAATTTATTTATGTGTGTGTGTGAGAGAGAGAGAGAGAGAGAGAGAGAGAAAGCACTATGTGTTCCTGTGGAGGACCAAGGGTAACTTCCAGAATTATCCTGGATTGTTTCTACCTCTTTTTTGCCTTGCTCTGGGATTTCCCAAACCCGCCCACTAGGGCCAGAAGTGCATACTTCCCACCGTTTACATCTGGATTTTTTTTTTTAATGTGGGACCTAGGATCCTAACTCAGGACCTTCTGCCTGACAGGCAGCATCTTAACCCCTGAGCCATCTCTCCAGCCCCATACTAGTGATCATTAAAATCCAAGAATTAGCAACTTAACATAATGCATGCATTGAAATACATATGCCACAAACTTGTCAAGAGGCTGGGGATGTCGCTCAATGGTCAAATGCTGGCCTAGTGTGAGCCAGGCACTGCAGACAATAACAAAAAGCGAAACAAAACAAAATGCCAAAGTACCTTTACCACCCAGTCTTGAGATTCACAACCTTTGGGACGTCTTTCAGGCCAGTTCTGTTTGCTGGAGAGAAAACATCCCAATCCTTGTTCAAAAGACTTTTTCACACCATATTTTGTTAGTCTTTCAATACCAACACTGTCCCTTGTGAAAATTCATCTCAAAACTCAAGAGTGGTGCTTCTGACTCTTCTAAGTATATCCTTCCAGCAACAAGCTGTCCACCTAGCTAAGGGACAGCTTCCTGGAATTAAGACTGCAGAACCTAAGTTATAATTAACTCAGACTTACTCCTTCTCTTGTACCTTGGCCATGACCTTAATCCTCACCTAGATTTTCCATCCCGTCTATGGATAAAAATTTATTCTAAATTAGATCAACTGAACTCTAGCCCTGTTAGCCTAAGAGAAGTTGGCTGAGCAGGGAATCTCCTAAACCAATGTCAGCCCATACAGTTATATAGGCAAGACAGACGTCTTATTTGGGAATAATACTGTTCAGTTTTATCTTTTGTCTACCTGGATTTAAAAAAAAAATCAAACATGACTTAGTAATGATAGGCCTGGTGAAGTTTTTCCAAGTAATTTGGAGGCAAACAAAGTGTTTCCAGTTCTTGGAATTTATAGCACTGACATTATCAGGAAGAATGAAGAGATTGATTAAAAAGGGACTGGCTTTGGAGTTGAGAAGTTTCCAGCCATGGTAGGTCCACTGTTCCTCTTCTAAAGGGAGCCTACCCGACCAACCTAAGCTCCTCGGTTCTCACACTTAGCAGGAGATGTTGACAGATTAAAGATTAAAACCAAGATGTCACCCTTGGGTCTCCATAGGCACACATACGCGTGTCCTCTTGTATATGCACACACACACACACACACACACACGCAAATAAAGAGTAGAATCAAGAATCGTATTTATCATTTTATTTATTTAATTAGTTTTCGTTTTTATGTTCCTTCAGATGGGGTCTCCTGTAAAACCAGACCGGCTTGAACTCCCGCTCCTTCTGGCTCTGCCTCCCAAGTGCTAGGGCTCCAGATGTGCCCCATCACACTTTGTCAAGAATTTTAGAAGTATGAAAGTTAAAATTCAGGAGGTGGTAAAATAATTCAGTGGGTAAGGTGCTTGTTCACAAGCCTGGTGACTGGAGTTTGATCCCAGGAACCCCACATAGAGGAAGGAGAGAACTAACTTCTTTTTTTTTTATTATTATTATTATTTATTCAATTGTGTGTGTGTGTGCATATGTATGTGTGTGCGTGTGTCTGTGTATGTGTGTGTATGTGTGTATGTAGAACCACGGACAAATTCGCGAACCACCATGGACGCCTCCACCTCCTCCGCCCCGGGATTCACAGGCTCCGCCCTACCAGGACCAGAAGCGCAGGCCGCCCCCACTTCCGCCTGGCGTCTATACGTGGGATCTGGGATCCGAACTCAGGACTTTCTGCTTGCAAAGCAGAGGCTTAACCCCTGAGCCACCTCTCCAGCCCGAGAACTAACTTCTAAAAGCTGTCCTATGACCTCTACCCCTGTGCAGTTGCATGCATATTCTCCCCCCGACCCCATACGCCTGCTACAGCCAAGAGAACACCTGGACCTGACCTCTGATATTACCCTTCCTCCCCCAAGGAATACAGTTTGAAACATTTTCCAAAATTATTATTCTGCATTTCCTCTTAAGTCTCTTTCTTTCCAGTTTATTCATACTCCATTTTCATTGGTTTACTTATTTTTTAAATATTTTATTTCTTTATTTGGGAGGGAGAGAGAGGAGGGAGAAAGAGAGAGAGAGAAAGCAAGTGGGGCATACATATCATAGTGTGTGTATGGAAGTCAGAGGACAACTTTCAGAAGTCAGTTTTTGCCTTCTGCCAAGTGGGCTTCCGAGAATGAATTTGGGAGGCCAGGCTTGTAAGCAGGCCCCTTTAACCCACTGAGTTACCACAAAGGCCTAGTTCATTTATTTATATGTTAACAGTTATTACATTCTTGTCATCAGATTAATGGCTTATGAGGCTGAAATTTGGATTTATTTGTTTATTTACATTATGTATGGGGGAGGGGTTTGCGCATGCCACAACAAGCATGTCGAAGTCAGAGGACAACTTTCAGAAGTCCTCCTTTTACATGGGTTCCTACGATTGAATTAAGCTTGTCTAGTTTGGCAGCAAGTGCTTTTACCCACTGAGCCTTCCTTTCCCCTTTTCTCTTTCTTCCCCTCTCTCCCTTCCTTTCTCTCTTTCTCCCCCCCTTTCTCATAATAAAGAAATAAAACAAGAGAGAAAAAGAGAGCTCTCTCCCTCTTTCACAAATAAGCAAATTAAACAAGAGAGAGGGGAGAGCACATGTGCTATATGAATAGGTGGAGGTCAGAGAACAAATTCAGAAGTCAGTTCTCTCCTTCCACCATGTGGGTTTCTTGGGGGGAATCAAACTGAGATCTCCAGGTTGGCAAACAGGCAAACAGGTGCCTTAACCTGCCGAGCTATTTCATCACTGAACCATCCCTCTGTTCTGAGTTTGGAGTTCTAAAAGTCAGATTTCCTTCCTAGCCTGATACAATCTCAGCACTCAGGAGGCTAAGACTGAAGGATTGCTACAAATTCAGGTCAGTCTGAGTTACTGACAGTGTCAGATCCATTTCTAAATAAACAAATAAGGGACTTATAACCCAGTGGAAGAGGAAGCAAAGCAAACAGCCACAAGTCATAAGACTGTAAGAGAGTGTGTCTGCATTGCATGCTGAAGGAGGGTGGGCGTAGAGGATGCCACTGAGTTGGAAGCCAGTTAAGAGGACAAGAAAGGAAAGGACACATCAGACAGAGAAAAAATATGCCCTAGGATCAGACAAGAGAACCCAAGGAACTTAATAAAAGTAGTTCAGTAAAGGGGGAGACACAAGGAATAGATGTGTTTTGGAAACAAAGGATGCTTGGAGGTCAGAGAAAATTATAAAATATCTTAAAGGTGATAAGAAATAATGAAACACTGTGGCGATTGAAGGAATACAGTCAGATTGTCATTTAGGGAAGTTCGATCTTAGAGCCCTGACCTGAGAACTTCAGCAGGGAACATCAGGAGTGTCTGGTGGGGAACTCAGAAGAGGAAAAGCAGAAAAGAGGCCAACCTCCATACAAGAGAACTTGCTCAACCGAGCATTGCTTACATGTATCTGAAATCTGGAACGCTGTCTAGCAGTGGATGCGTCATTTCCAAAGTCATGAGCACAGGCGACATTGATTAAGAAAGAATCCTGGGGGCTGGAGAGGTGGCTCAGGGGTTAAGCCTCCGTCTTGCAGGCGGAAGGACCTGAGTTCGGATCCCAGATCCCATGTATAGACGCCAGGCGGAAGCGGGGCGGCCTGCGCTTCTGATCCTGGTAGGGCGGAGCCTGTGAATCCCAGGGCAGATGGAGGTGGAGGCGTCCATGGTGGTTCGCGAATTCGTCCGTGGTTCTACACACACACAGACACACACACACACACACACGCATATGCACACAGTTGAATAAATAATAATAATAAAAAAATAAAAAAAATTAAAAGAAAAAAAGAAAGAATCCTGAGCTCAGGAAGGGCAGACTTGAGTTTGTAAGTTTAGTTTATTGTTATATCTCCTTCATCTAATACTGTTTTTGTATATTGCTATATCTCATCATCTAATACTGTCCTAGCAGTAGAAAACAAACAGGATTGTTTTTCCCTTTCATAGATGTGTGTATGGCTGTGTATGCATATGTTTGTGTGTGTGTGTTTTTGTATGTGGGCACATGTGAATGGATGTATGTATAAAAGCGCACTTTGATGTGTGTGCCTATGGAGGCTCAAGGGTGATATCAGGGATCACCATTCTTAAATGTTCTTTCACTTTATTGTTGTAAGCCTGAGTCTCTAATTAAACCCAGAGCCCACCATTAGGGCTAGACAGACAAGCTGGCATTTTTATGTAGGCTCTGGACATCTGAAAACCAGGTCCCTTTGCTTGGGAGGCTTTAACCACTGAGCCATCTCCCTAGTCCCAACATTTGGGATTTGAATAAATTGATTAAGGAATGAAATAGAAGTGGATCAAGTACATGACTCTGGGAAACCATCATTTCCGGAAAAGGCCAAATCCATTATAAACTAAAAAAAAGTGTCTATTAGTTTTAGCAAATAGAAAATCACTGCTATCTGAGTTGGGCATGACGGCTCACATTTATAATCCTACCACTTAGGAAGCTAAGGCAAGAAAAGCTTAAGTTTGAGGCCAGGCTACATAACAGGCACTAGGCTAGCCTAGATTAAGACCTTGTCTTAAAAAATTAAACAAACAAAGTAAAGTAAAATAAAATAAATCACTGTTGTCTAGTGGTGGTTAGAAGACAATGACTTGAAGAGCATTTGAAGATGGTGAGGAGAGGTTGGGAATGTAGCTGACTTTTTCCAGAAAATTGACCGCGTCTTCATTAAGCTATTTTTCTTTCCTGCTTTGCATTGTTTTGTGACAGGGTTTTGCACTGTATCCCAGGGTGGCCTCAAACTCCCAGGCCTCCAACTTCTGTTTCCCCGGGTAGGATTACAGCTGGGCTCTTTCCCTTTTCCTTGGTCCTCCTCTTCAAGCATTAGAATAGATAGGTTTAGATCATTACATTTCTTTTAAAACATAACATCCCCAACCTTGACTTAGGTAACTTATCTTTCCTCATCTCTTGTCTCTGCCAATGAATGGAAGCATGTGAGGATATTTTGAGTCCTCTTTCTTCCATGGTTTCTGATAATGTTTCCCTCATCTCTTTTCTATCACAGGCAGCCTGGAATGTCTCACACACACACACACACACACACACACACACACACACACACACACACACTTTTCTAGTTCACTGACTCATTTAGTTATGTGTTCATCCTTGCTTCCTCTCCCTGCCTTTCCCCTCCTACATTTAATACTTCAGCAAATTTTACTGTAGCTTCAAAATATCTCCTTCATCTAACAATTTCTCACCCCTGCAAAGTACTGCCCATGATCAAGACAGCATTGTCTCACCTGGACCATGGTGGCCGTCTGACTTCTTTCCTCATGATTAATTTTTTTTCTTATGTTTTGGGGTGTGTGTGTGTGTGTGTGTGTGTGTGTGTGTGTGTGTGTGAGAGAGAGAGAGAGAGAGAGAGAGAGAGAGAGAACACTATTTATGCCTGTGGAGGCCTAAGGGCGGCGGAGGGCATCATTCTGGATTGTTCTGCCTTCTTTTGGCTTTGCTCTGGAGTCTCCCAGTCTTCACCTTCCAGGGGCCAGAGTGAAGTGCAAACTGCTGCCATTATCACCCAGGGTTTTGTTTTGTTTTTAATGTAGGATCTGGAATCTGAACTCAGGTCATTCTGCCTGTGAGACAGAGTCTTCATCCCTGAGCCAGCTCCTCCTCTACTGTTCCTTTTGTCTTTTTGTTGTCTATTCTTGAAAAAAATTCTTGTTTTTGATTTATTTTGTGATCTTGACTCTTTGCTTTTCCAGGTGGTGATAGGAATCAAACACTGGGCCTGTCACTGGTTAGGCAAGTTCTTTATCACTGAGCAATATTTCCAACCTTTAATTTGTTCTCTCTGTGTGTGTGTGTGTGTGTGTGTGTGTGTGTGTGTGTGTGTGTGTGTGTATGCAGGTGCACGTGGGTATAGGTGTACATGTATGTTAGAGCCAGAGGACAACCTAGGATATCATTTCTCAGATAGTATCCTTTTATTATTTTGGTGGAGCTGGAAAGATAGGGTTTCTCACTGGCCAGAATTTCGCAAAAAGGCTGTGCTGACTGACTAGCAAGTACCAGAGACTCAGTTGTCTTTGTATCCCCAGTGCTCGGATTACCAGTAGGTGGCTATGGATCAAACTCAGGTCCCAGTGCCTGCGGGCCTCACTTTACTGCCTCAGCTACATCCCCGACCCTGGCTGTATTTCTTTGAGACCCAGTGTTGACTCTGTATCCTGGGTTCAGGTTGACTTTGAAGTCACTATGTAGCTCAGGCTGCCTTCAAAGTCGGGGGAATCCTGCTGCCTCTGCCTCTGCCTCCACCTCCTAAGTGCAGGATTGCAGGCATATGCTACCATACCCAGTGTGCACAGCAATGAGGATCAAACCCAAGGCTTTGTCCAGGCCAGACAAGCACTCTAGGCACTGGCCTATAACTCTAGTAGCTTTTTTCCTGTTTATTCGTAACAGCACTCGGTAAGATTCTTGCAAATATCAAGTCATATTTTATCAGCCCTAGTCAGGACCCTTCAATGGCTTTTGACTAAACATGAAGTCCTTGTGTAATCTGAATTCATCCCCATTCTTCACTCACCCCATTTCTTACTGCTAATACTATCATTCATCTTTTTGAATCCAGTCATGCTGATCTCTCTGATGTCAACCAAACACTCACTAAACGCTTACTCCCTTCTGCTTTGGCTTCTGCAAGTGCTGATTTATGCTCTTACTTACGCTCTCATTTCCTTCAAGCATCCCCTTTGCCCAAAACCTGGCCAGTCTTTCTCTTTCTCTCTTTCTCTCTCTCTCTCTCTCTCTCTCTTTCTCTTTCTTTCTTTCTTTCTTTCTTACTTTTTCTTTCTTTCCTTCCTTTCTTCCTTCTCTCTCTTTCTCTCTCTTCCTTCCTTCCTTCCTTCCTTCTCCCACATTTTATTTTTTTCTCTAATCATACAGCTCAATAGGTACATTTCCCTCCCCCTCCCTTCCCCAGTCATCCCCCCCCTTGGATTCTTCCCCTTTCCTCCCTTTCCTTTCATCCCCCCGCCCCTCCTTCCCCTCTCCCAATGCCTTCCCCTTCCTCCCTCCCATCCCCTGGAGCATCCTTTTGTGTGAACTGGCCACCCCTTTTTAAGTGCTGCAGCTCAGCCTCCCCCAGCTCTTCATAGTCTATAGCCACTAACATAACCCTTGTCACCAGCTGACCTCATCTGGCTGTTTATTGTTTTCCTTCCCTAGACTGCAGACACCCACAAAGCAGACTGCTTGCTTTCTAGATCAAACGCTATACTTTATGTACATACAAAAAAGAAATAACTACTATTCACACGGTTTACAAGAAAGCTTTTCTCCCCCTTGCAGGAATGGAGCTTGGCCGTTTTCCATGTTAATCAGAAAGCTCTGCCTCATTCTTTTCTAGTAGTTACAGGATGTTCATTGTCTATCTGTTTCATTGTCTATATCTCCCTCACCTACAAACACTATTTATTTATTATTGTTACAAATAAGAAAGAGATGAAAATCTTTTCAGGGCTGTCCATCTGCACTTAGTTAAACCTTATCACCATAGATGTTATTGAATGTGTGATAACCTGGGCTGCTAACCAGGGATTAATACTTTATGCCAAGTATGGTGTTTTCATATTTTAAGTCAGTGGCATGTAGACAATCTAAAACTTTTATGTTGTTAGCAATAAAATCAGCAATCATGTATTCATCATTCCCTTTCTAAGTTTTCTCACTGGAGAAAAATGGATTTTGAGCCACTTTTAAAGAGAATTTTAGTTGGCATGATGCCATGTGAATAAAGAACACAGTTAAAAATACACAATTCTTAATTCGTAACTATTCAGACTTGATCTCCCAGATAACATTTAGGGTTTTCTTTCAGAATATTGGACCTACGGGTTAGCTAAATTCTGCTTTCTTAACTAAGGCTGTTTTTGTTGATAATGTCACATAACTGACCATCAAGAAGAAAGTCAGAGACGTAGTTACCAAGATCCAAGTGCTTCCATGTCAGAGCCCAGAAAGATTGTGAAAGCCAGCCTTCCACGTCTGTCACAAGCTTTTGCCTTAACACTTTGAGAAACAGGCAACTGGGAGGCCACAGGTTTGCAGCACAAAGCACATCAGCGGGCGGCTGGTGAAGGGTTCTGGTTATCACACAGGACACATTGCTCCCTTATTAGTGCTGTGCCCATTGAAGCTTCACAGAAACTGAAGTATTCCTTGCATGGCATTTACATTATTGGGAGGTACATCCCATAGTGTGACATTTTACTGAGTATTTCAGTAAGGTCCTCCAATTGAAAGAATAAACTTACTTTTAAAACAAAAAAAAGGCACAGTGCCAATGATGAGATTTTATTTCAAAAGATCCATTTTTTGAAGTGCAGATGAGTGTTTCGCGCCCCACTGGGTGCCACTGGGATGTGGCTTGCTCTTATAGCCCTGTGTTTCCTGGTAGTTTCTGATTGTGGTTCAGGCTTGGGAGGGCTCCCAAGGATTCATGGTGAAGGAGTAATGACCATTAGTGTTGATCCCTTAATCTTAATGCACAGAACTATTTCAGCTTGCAAAGCCTCTGAGGGGCCATTTCTTGTCTATCTCCCTCTCCAGCCCCAGGTATTTCCATTAGTCCTTGACTATATGACTATATATATAATATGTCCAATGGACATATTAAAAGAAGACGGACATTCACTTCTTTTGCCAGGACTCCTCCCACTACTCCAGGTTGCTCCTCCCTCTCTTAGAGTCAGCCAGTTACACAGAATAGCAAAGAGAAAATCAGCTCAAGCTGTTTTCTTCTACTTCATAGCACTGCTCTAAACTCTATGTCTGATATTGACATTAGAAATTTTAGAATTTGGGATTGGACTTTGTGGGTGTTCTGCAGTCTAGGGAAGGAAACAATAAACAGCCAGATGAGGTCAGCTGGTGACAGAGGTTATGTTAGTGGCTATAGACTATGAAGAGCTGGGGAGGCGAGCTGCAGCACTTAAAAAGGGGTGGCCAGTTCACACAAAAGGATGCTCCAGGGGATGGGAGGGAGGGAAGGGGAAAGGCATTGGGAGAGGGGAAGGAGGGGGCGGGGGGATGAAAGGAAAGGGAGGAAAGGGAAGAATCCAAGGGGGGGGTGACTGGGGAAGGGAGGGGAGGGAAATGTACCTATTGACTGTTATGATTAGAGAAAAAAATAAATGTGGGAGAAGGAAGGAAGGAAGGAAGGAAGAGAGAGAAAGAGAGAGAAAAAAAAGGGGAAGAAAGGAAGGAAAGAAAGAAAAAGTAAGAAAGAAAGAAAGAAAGAAGAGAAGATAGAGAGAGAGAGAGAAAGAAGAGAGAAAGGAGAAGACTGGCCAGGTTTTGGGCAAAGGGGATGCTTGAAGGAAATGAGAGCGTAAGTAAGAGCATAAATCAGCACTTGCAGAAGCCAAAACAGAAGGGAGTAAGCGTTTAGTGAGTGTTTGGTTGACATCAGCAGAGATCAGCATGACTGGATTCAAAAAGATGAATGATAGTATTAGCAGTAAGAAAATGGGGTGAGTGAAGAATGGGGAATGAATTCAGATTACACACGGACTTCATGTTTAGTCAAAAGCCATTGAAGGGTCCTGACTAGGGCTGATAAAATATGACGATATTTGCAAGAATCTTACCGAGTGCTGTTACGAATAAACAGGAAAAAAGCTACAGAGTTATAGGCCAGTGCCTAGAGTGCTTGTCTGGCCTGGACAAAGCCTTGGGTTTGATCCTCATTGCTGTGCACACTGGGTATGGTAGCATATGCCTGCAATCCTGCACTTAGGGAGGTGGAGGCAAGGCAGAGGCAGCAGGATTCCCCCCGACTTTGAAGGCAGCCTGAGCTACATAGTGACTTCAAAGTCAACCTGAACCCAGGATACAGAGTCAACACTGGGTCTCAAAGAAATACAGCCAGGGTCGGGGATGTACGGAGGCAGTAAAAGTGAGGCCCGCAGGCACTGGGACCTGAGTTTTGATCATAGCCACCTACGGTAATCGAGCACTGGGATACAAAGACAACTGAGTCTTGTACTGCTAGTCAGTCAGCACAGCCTTTTTGCGAAATTTGCCATGAGAAAACCCTATCTTCCAGCTCCACCAAAATAATAAAAGGATACTATCTGAGAAATGATATCCTAGGTTGTCCTCGGCTCTAACATACATGTACACCTATACCCACGTGCACCTGCATACACACACACACACACACCCACACACACACAAACAGAGAGAACAAATTAAAGGTTGGAAATATTGCTCAGTGATAAAGAACTTGCCTAACCAGTGACAGGCCCGTGTTTGATTCCTATCACCACCTGGAAAGCAAGAGTCAAGATCACAAATAAATCAAAAACAAGAATTTTTTCAAGAATAGACAAACAAAAGACAAAAGGAACAGTAGAGGAGGAGCTGGCTCAGGGATGGAAGACTTCGTCACCAGGCAGAATGAAACCTGAGTTCAGATCCAGATCCTACATTAAAAACAAAACAAAACCCTGGGTGATAAGGCAGCAGTTGTGCACTTCACTCTGGCCCCTGGAAGGTGAAGACTGGGGAGGACTCCAGAGCAAAGCCAAAAGAAGGCAGAACAATCCAAATGATGCCTCGCGCCCTTAGGCCTCACAGGCATAAATAGTGTTCTCTCTCTCTCTCTCTCTCTCTCTCTCTCTCACACACACACACACACACACACACACACACCACACACACCCAAAACATAAGAAAAAAAATTAATCATAGGAAAGAAGTCAGACGGCCACCATGGTCCAGGTGAGACAATGCTGTCTTGATCATGGGCAGATACTTTGCAGGGGTGAGAAATTGTTAGATGAAGGAGATATTTTGAAGCTACAGTAAATTTGCTGAAGTATTAAATGTAGGAGGGGAAAAGGCAGGGAGAGGAAGCAAGGATGAACACATAACTAAATGAGTCAGTGAACTAGAAAAGTGTGTGTGTGTGTGTGTGTGTGTGTGTTGTGTGGTGTGTGTGTGGTGTGGAGACATTCCAGGCTTGCCTGTGATAGAAAAGAGATGAGGGAAACATTATCAGAAACCATGGAAGAAAGAGGACTCAAAATATCCTCACATGCTTCCATTCATTGGCAGAGACAAGAGATGAGGAAAGATAAGTTACCTAAGCAAGTTGGGGGATGTTATGTTTAAAAGAAATGTATGATCTAAACCTATCTATTCTAATGCTTGAAGAGGAGGACCAAAAGAAAAGGGAAAGAGCCCAGCTGTAATCCTACCCGGGGAAACAGAAGTTGGAGGCCTGGGAGTTTGAGGCCACCCTGGGATACAGTGCAAAACCCTGTCACAAAACAATGCAAAGCAGGAAAGAAAAATGCTTAATGAAGACGCGGTCAATTTTTGGAAAAAGTCAGCTACATTCCCACCTCTCCTCACCATCTTCAAATGCTCTTCAAGTCATTGTCTTCTAACCACCACTGAGACAACAGTGATTTATTTTATTTACTTTACTTGTTTTTTAATTTTTAAGACAAGGTCTTAATTCAGGCTAGCCTAGTGCCTGTTATGTAGCCTGGCCTCAAACTTAAGCTTTCTTGCCTTAGCTTCCTAAGTGGTAGGATTATAAATGTGAGCCGTCATGCCCAACTCAGATAGCAGTGATTTTCTATTTGCTAAAACTAATAGACATCTTTTTTTAGTTTATAATGGATTTGCCTTTCCGGAAATGATGGTTTCCCAGAGTCATGTACTTGATCCACTTCTATTTCTTCCTTAATCATTTATTCAAATCCCAAATGTTGGGACTAGGAGATGGCTCAGTGGTTTAAAGCCTCCCAGCAAAGGGACCTGGTTTTCAGATGTCCAGTCCTACATAAAAATGCCAGCTTGTCTGTCTAGCCCTAATGGTGGGCTCTGGGTTTTAATTAGAGACTCAGGCTTACAACAATAAAGTGAAAGAACATTAAGAATGGTGATCCCTGATATCACCCTTGAGCCTCCATAGGCACACACATCAAAGTGCGCTTTATACATTACATCCATTCACATGTGCCCAATACAAACACACACACACAAACTATGCATACACAGCAATACACACATCTATGAAAGGGAAAAACAATCCAGGGGGGACCTGTTTGTTTTCTACTGCTAGGACATAATTAGATGATGAGATATAGCAATATACAAAAAACAGTATTAGATGAAGGAGATATAACAATAAACTAAACTTACAAACTCAAGTCTGCCCTCTGAGCTCAGGATTCTTCTTTTTTTCTTTTAATTTTTTTTTTATTTTTTATTATATTATTTATTCAATGTGCATATGGTGTGGTGTGTGTGTGTTGTGTGTGTTGTGTAGAACCACGGACGAATTCGGAACCACCATGGACGCCTCCACCTCCAATCTGCCCTGGGATTCACAGGCTCGCCCTACCAGGACCAGAAGCGCAGGCCGCCCCGCTTTCCGCCCGGCGTCTATAGGGGGGTCTGGGATCCGAACGCAGTCCCCGCCTGCAAGGCGAGCGTATAACCCTGAGCCACCTTCCAGCCCCCAGATTCTTTCTTAATCAATGTCGC
>JALPQD010000519.1:0-45000 GCA_023101885.1 Typhlomys cinereus | reverse complement strand
TAATGAAAATGTGCTCCAAGGGTCATTTCGACTAGCATGTGCACAACTCAGAAACTTGAAAGGTTCCTGGGGTGGGTTTTCACTTTGTTGACATAAGTACAGAACAGCAATAAACCTGGATATTAAACAGGCTGCATTTTCTGTCTGAAAGACAAGAAAACTTAGTCAAGGTTCTGGTTCTCAGGGTCAAAATCTGTCAGTATCCCACCAGTAGAATCAGCTGTTAATGAGAATAACATCAATTAACAAGGCTGGTGTAAAATGAAAAATAGTTTGTAATGCAAAGAGAAGTGCCAGGCCACCAATGGAAAAGTCTTTTCCATTAGGCCACATGCTCTGATGATAGGTAGACTTAGATGAAAAACTAAAGCCTTATCAGAAAGCTGAGCAGTGAGTATGAAATAAGAAAAGGAGAATCGGGTACATGATACCAAAGGATAGTTTTGTCTTTCTTGGAGCATAAACGTCCAAGGAGATATCCTGGAGATTCTTCTGTCTTCTGCTTTGGTTAACTGCTTTACATGCTTGGGGTCTACAAAATATTTTGGGGGATGAGGAGGGAGTGACACTGCCAAAAAGTAAACTCCAGTAATTACTTACACAAGAGAACTAGGAGGTTCTTACAATTATAAAAAGTATTATTTCAAAGTCCTCTGTCTCCTAGGCAGAGCTCAGAAGAATAAAGCAGACATCTGTCCTGTATTTTTACTTCTCTGCTTCCAAAACTGATAAACCTTCCTTCAAGTTAACACATCCTTTGTAAATTAGTCAAGAAGCTAATAGTCAAGCTAATATAAACCTTAGGACTTTCAAAGTTTTATTCTTTGTGCATTTTTATTATGACGTACTAAGAGCTGGTTTTATAATATCTGCTGCTATTAAATCTTATTTCCAACTTCTTGAGTATTTTAATGTATCCTTGAAATGATTTCAGAATATGTAATATTTTATCAATGTTTCCAGTCATAAGAGTCAAACTGAAATAATTTGTTTTAGGAAGAGTAAACATGAAAGCCTTCTCTCTCTCTCTCTCTCTCTCTCTCTCTCTCTCTCTGTGTGTGTGTGTGTGTGTGTGTTAGGGCTAGAACCCAGGACCTCATGTACTAGACAATCACTTAAACTACTCTTCTGCCCCAGAAAGATAGTATTCTAGAGCTGAAAACAAACGAACAAACACACAAAAAACAAAACAAAATCTCTATTCTTAAGGCTATATTTGATTGATGTTATATTGGGTTGAATAATGTTACTCAAAATTCACATGTAACTAAAATCTTGGATTCTATCTTCCTTGCATATTCAATCTTTACAGATACATTTAGTTAATATAAGTTATACGGGATGGAGGTAAATACTTAATACAATGATTGGTATTCTTGAAAGAGAAGACATGCAAAGAAGGAAGTCTAGAGGTTGGAGCTGGACTGCCATGGTCAATCAACAGAAGGATTAGTGCTAGAAGAGTCAAAGAAAGAGTCACCTTTAAAGCTTCAAAGGAATGACTTTGATTTTGGACTTAGCCTCTAGAAATGTGTGAATACATTCTAGTTGTGACTCTGTGTGTGTGCGCGCGTGTGTGTGCGTGCATGCGTGTGAGCAGTGTATGTGTCTGTGTATCAGAGGGAACTGCATGTGTCTATGGAGGCCCAAGGGTGATTTCTGGAGTCACTCTGGATTTCTCTACCTCCTTTTTGCTTTACTCTAGGGTTCGCAGGCTCTGCCTTTCAGGGCTGGAAGTGCAGGTTGCCACCAGTTCCACCCAGTATTTTTATATGGGATCTGGGATCTGAACTCAGATCCTTCTGCTTAGGAGGTAGAGGTTTAAACCTTGAACCATTTCTCCAGCCAACTCTAGTTGTCTTTAATTACACTTTAGTAATTCTGTTATGATAAGCCTAGTAATTAACATAGACTGGAGGAAGTAATTAACTTGTGGAGGAAGTCTTGGAATCTCTATACTATTATTGTATTGCCTCACTCATCTTTCATCTATCTGCCCATCTGTCCAAGACAATAACCTCTAACAGGGATATGTTGTTCTAAGACTCCCAGTGATACCTTAGTGCAAACAGTGATGAACCCTAGATATATAAATCCCACCTCCCAAAAAACAGTATTAATTTTCCTTCTTTGTGACTTTATGGACAGAAAATTCATTCTTATCATAGATCTCAGCAACCTACCAAGAAACTTCACCTCATCCCTTGAAGGAAGTATTTTACAGTTTCTTCGCATATCTGAATTTGCCAGCAGCAGCACTCTTGTACTTTGAGATCATTATTGTCCTGGGACCATTATTAAATTAAATTAATATAAATAAAGTTGCTCCAACACAAACACTTGTGATACTGTGAAAGTTAATCTGATAACTGATGACTGCCATGTAACTCATGGCAGAAATCCATGGACAAAATGATGATTTGTGTCTTGAGTGGAAAGTGAAAGGGATATAGCATACCAAAAGATCCCATTTTGGTCCATGATTTAAAATGTATGACTTACTGATTTCTGGAACTTTTCATTTAATATTTTTTGGACTGCAGTTGACAGTAAGTAGTTGATATCACAGACAGTAGAACTGCAGATTAGGGGCACTACTGTACTCCCCACATGCCTACTGTGTACCAGGTGGGTAATGAATGAAACAACCATGACCTCTTTCCTCAGCTGATTTCGATATAGCCACTTGAAAAGGTTATAAAATCTCTTCCATCCCAATGTTCAGGTCCTATAACAGGTATTTTGAATGACTGTGTGACAACTGTTGTAACTGCTTGTATTTTGTTGCTGTTTTTGAGAAACAAGGCCTTTCTCTGCAGCCTGGGAATTTTTGAGAAATAGCTCCAGGTGGTCTTAATATTAAAAAATTCCCGCATTATCCAAGTGTTGGAATTACTGTCTGAGGCTGAGGCAGGATTTGCAAGGCCAGCAGGGGGTCCACAGGGAGTTAATGGCCAGCCTGAGCCACACAGTAAGGACCTATCTTTATAAAAACAAATGCAAAAATCAACAAAACAACCTCTCTTATTTTAGGCCACTTTTTTTAGAAAAATATATTGATCTAACTGCCTCCACATACACACCCACTGACCTCCTACCCACAGTGAGCACATAACCCACTTAGTTTATTTGCTGCTTTCAGGCACACCAGTTTCACTGGCGAGTAATACTGGGCTTATTGACATTTGTTTGATTAGTGCTGAGCTAGACTACAATCTTTAGATTCTGGAGTTTGGCTGTTGGAATTTGAATAATGGTTCCACTACTGGTTTAAATTACTTAACTACTTGAGCCTCCATTTCCTCAATAAGCAAAGAATCTACCACACGAGTTGTTGAGCAATGTCAACTAGCCAACTTAACGCCTGTAAAGTGCTTATGGCCAGACCTAATACATAGGCAGTGTATTATTATTTCATGTCATGCAGCTCTAGTTCTCCATGTGCAAATTTCTTCCTTTTACATTTCCCCCATTTTTATGCGGAATGCTGGTTGCATATTAATGCATAGGCACGCTGTACACTCCAGATCTTATTCTTTTTCTGTTGTGCAGATGGTACTTTTCCAATTTGCCATTATCTTTCCATTTTTTCTTACCTTCTCCCCTTATTTTTAACGTTTTTAATAGAAATTTATAATATTTATAATCAACTCTATCAGCCTTATAGGTTTCATGTGGATAACAAAAGTCTTTTTAAAGGTAAAGTGAAATTAATTTTAAAAAGAGAAACTTCTAGAAGAGTGATAATCACCGGGCACTAACAGGCTCTCAATGACTAAATATTCTGGAGGAATATTTAAGGAAAAGAATCTTCTTTAAAGTACTTTTTTTTTTTGAGAAAGAGTCTCATGTAATCCAAGCAGGTTTCAAACTTACTACATAGATAAGGGCGACCTTGAACTTCTGATCCTCTTGCCTCCAACTCCCAAGTGCTAATTCTACAGGGGATGAAGAAGGTACATTACCACACCTGATTTATGTGTGTTGGGGAGCAAATCTAAGGCTTTCTGTATGCTAAGTTAACACTCTACCAATTGAGCTCTGTCCTCCTGAACCTTCTGAAGAAAAAAAGAAACTGCCTTCCAAATTAGTGATTTCAGGCATCAAAAACACTTCAAGAACTACAGTTTCTCTACCAGAGAATAATTACATACAAAATCTCCACACAGAATAATTCCTATTTCAGAACTTCTCTCAATCAAACAAAAGGGTATCACTGTTCTATGAAATTCTGTACCTGGGTTTTATATATTATGGATAGAATTTGACTTGACATCCTAAGGAGACGCAATCACAACATAAAGAATCAGACTCTTAATTGTGTTGATAAATTTTTATTCAGACTGGCAAACACCGAATGAGAAAATAAAAACTTTCTACTGTAAAACTCTGGTCTTCTTTCCCCTCATCCCACCTCTCTGGTCTTCTTTCCCCTCATCCCACCTCTCTTTCCTTCTCCTCTTCTCAGGATGAGACAGAGTATCATTATGTAGCCAGGCTGGCCTTGAATTTCTGGATTATAGCCTCTACATGATCCTCCTGCCACGGCCTCCTCCTGAGTAATAGGGCTATAGGCATGTGTCACTACCCTCAGTAGTTTTGCAAAGGAATTGGATTGTGTTTATTTATCCAGCTATGCTTTATCATTTCAGCTCTTTTTAGTTCTTGGTCCCAAACTTATCATCCCTTATGGATTTTCTTGCATTCTTGCTACTAGGTAATTAATACAACTTGGCAGAGTAACTTCTTGCAGAGTACTACCCTCAATGTCACATAAAGCCATCATTATCTTTGGTATGATTCAACTGCTAATTGTCAGTTCACATTTACGACTAATTTGAAATTAATTTTTCTAAAATAGTATTAACAACCTCAATGAAAATTATGCACTTTCCTCTTACTAAGTATTCACATGCATATGTCCTTCATATACCTACTGCTTATTGTCACTCTTCCATTATTTTGTACACACTTACATATAATCTAGACCGCTATTAACTGCTAGCCAGAATATACTCTACTCATAAGTTTGAATGACAAACAAACTACAACATTGCTTCCACTTAAATGAAATTCCCAGTGCACAAACCAGTCATTTGAAATAAACGCGGTGTCACCACTTACTACACAGTATTTTATACCCACAATCAAACTGACAGTAAGTAAAAATCCTGGTAGGAAAACACAATGAACCACGAAACAACTAGGAAACAGCCACTCTCTTTATCTCCACAATGAATCTTCACAAGAGCCTTCAAATTAGAACTAAAACTTTCTTGTTTTACACAAACAGTGCCTACAGATTTCAAGCTTCTCAGAGGTACATTAAAAACCCTCTGGGTACATTTCTCATCATATACTCCATGTTCTATGCATTTTTATATTAATTTTTTTCATTCCTTCAGTGTTGCACACATGAAGAGTGAATATATATTTCACCTCTTAATCCCCAATGTATTTCTTATATAAGTGCTGGAAGTTTTAAACTTTGTTTCTTTTGCTAAGAAGAAATTACTCATTTTCCTTATCTCCAAGTCCTCCATTTCTATGACTAGCTTAAGAATGAGTTCTAGCGACACATCTTCTAGAAAGTCTGCTAATTGCCAAGCACAACCTTAATTTTCATAAAGTGATTTCATCTCCAAATAACTGTGACCTAAATAATTGTAGCTCGATGTTCTACATAAAGGTTGTCAACTGAATTACTTACATAAACAGTATTGATAGTCATTCTGAGTAACTATATTTAAAAATGCTGGGTATTAGAGAACTAGCATTCAGTAATGGAAACAGATTTTTATCTGCGTAAATTAAGGTTAAGCCTCTGCCTTGTAGGCGGAAGGTCCTGAGTTCGGATTCTAGACCCCACGTATAGACGCCTGGCGGAAGTGGGGGCGGCCTGCGTTTCTGGTCCTGGTAGGGTGGAGCCTGTGAATCCCGGGGCAGAGTAAACAAGGAGGAGGTGGAGGCGGTCCATGGTGGTTCCCGAATTCGTCCGTGGTTCTACATACACACACACATATACTCACAATTGAATAAATAATACATAATAAATTTTTTTTTTTAAATTAAGGGTACACATAACAGCTATGGATAGTTTCTGGACCCTGGAAAATATTTTTAGATATATATGAGACTAACATCCCAAAAAAATCTTCTAAAAGAATGATTAAAGCCAGTCATGGTAGCACAGAGCTATAGAGGATATAATTATAGGCCTCACTGGGTTACAAACAGCAACAAGTTCTAAAGCAGTCTCGGCTACACACAGAGATTGAGTTATAACTGAACTGTTTTATTGTTGCTGTGCTATTGAAAAAAGTACAGCATTCCATAAAACAGTTGTGAAATTAAGTTCCTGCTCAGGTCAAATAAGAACTAAGACAAAAGACAAGTCAGGCAACTTGGATTCCACTCTAACCCTTGCTGCTCTTGGTTCCCATAAACCTCAGATATTTCATTTATAAAATGAACAGGCTGGGGTCTGTTGCAGCTCAAAGAATGGAGAAGAAATGAATCTTAAATTTATTTCATTAATTTAAAATTATCATCATAAACTAATGACTTTTGTTTATTTACAAAGCTGATAAAATATTCTGAAACAGGTTCTAAAATGCTTACAAATAGGATTTTTCAGGTCAATAAATCTAGCATTTTAAGTTTAATGATCAATTTCTCTTCACTTACTGATATATCTTCCTCTTTAGGTCTCAAAAGTTGCTGTAAAATCTCACGTTTCTTTGTAATTCATGATATAATTCATCCCAGTCTGGTGTTTCATCAATTTAACAGTTCTAATTGCCTTATTATCTGCTCCGGTGCAGTAGTAAAGCCTCTGAACATTTCATTTACCTTACCCACAAGAAAACCCCATATATCTCAGACTAAAGGATATTGCCTATACCTCCTGGATGAGCAGAGGCATGAAGACTTAAGCTCTCTGGAACGCCAATACAATCTATCACTATTTAACTGTTTGTCAATGTTTATGTCGGTCTCAACTCACATGTAATGGGGCTTTTTATTGTTATTTTCCACTATAAAATTTTGAAGACACCTAAATGTCACTAATTCCCTTTTAAGTTTAACATGTATATTACAATGCTATTTGGGAGACATAGTGATATGGTGCCAATTGCATGGGCTTTTACAGTTCATAACACTAATTTGCATGGGCTTAAATCCTAATTCTGATTTTGGCTGTGACTTTGAATAAAATAAGTTACTTGTCTTTCTGAACTCATTTCCCCAAGTAAAATAGAGAGGCTATCTTATACAGCACAGTAGAGAATATAAAATATCAGTATAGTTCCTGGCCCAATGCTGTGCACACAACATTTGGTAATACCCTCACTTACCCACTACCTACCATTTGACTGGACTGTTTGTTTAACTGGTCAGGCAGAAGTAGATTTGAGTCGCCAACTTCTTTCACAGGAGTGTTGGCAAAATGCTGCTTATAACCAGTTCTTCAAGGTAGCACTTCATGATTTGTGAAATCCACTCAATGGATTGTAATCACACCCTTAGATTTTCTTTTTTGAGTGTGCACAAATGTATGTACAAAAGTGTATGTGTGTGAGCCCGTGAAGGCCCAAAGGTGACACTGAGACTTGTGCAAGATTGCTTTACCTATTTATTACTTTGCTCTAAGGTTCCCCAGGCTCTGCCTTCCTGGGATAGAATTACAGGCTATAGGCATTTTTATGTGGGGTTTGGGGCTTTTGAGGCAAAGACTTTAACTCCTAAGCCATCTCCCCAGTTCACTATTTGACTTTTTTTCTTTCTTTCTTTTTTTTTTTTTTTTGAGACAGAGACTGATTATAGTACTCTCGGGCCAGTTTCATATTAACTATGTAGCCAGTCTGTCCTCAAACTCATGGCAATTGTCCTACCTCAGTTATCACTGTTTGATACAAAAAGAACAGATTGACATCTGAAATACCATACAGCATGAGTAGTAGGAATAGGAATATCTTATCAAGTTAGTTTTGAGTTTATGCATGTGTCTGCAATGTATTCTATATCATGATGTAAAATAAACTTCACTTCTGGTTTGAAGCAAGAATAGTCTGAAATATGTTGTTCTGTGGAAAGCCAATTGTCTTTGTACTATCCTCAAGGAAATCTACTATTGAGACCCTTAAAAGGCAATGGTCCAAAGTCAAGAGGCCCCAAGTACTGTTCTTCCACATACGCAGCTAAAAATAAACTGCATTTTAACAGAAACAGAACTGATACTTAAATTACCCTCTTCTCAGCTATTAATCATATACTCATCTCATTTTTCTCCTGTAGACCCATAGTAGCAAATAAAAGATACGAGAGCCTTAGAAAGGAACTAAAGAATTTCACTAGAGATTGTTACTGAAACAATGCAATGCTAAAACCTCTACAATATCCCAGTTATGACTGTTTTAGTAAAATACATTCATCTTTTAAAAAGAATATTTATGCTGTTTTCTAAAACAGATTCAAAGTAAATGGGATTGGGAACAGGCTATTAGGGAAAGTTTTCCCAAGAAAGTAATGCCCCCAAAAGAGTATGAAAATTAGAATGATCTGGGATTTGGCCTTCAGTTATGAGCTGTTAAGCTGATATTCAAGAATAAGTTGCCAATATGGCAAATCAATCTGGTAACTAGCTATGTTCAATTCCTTCCTCTCCATATTCTTCTCTAAAGCAGATTTCTAGCTGTGTAACCCTTGAACTCACTACATTGCCTAGATTGACCTAGAACTCAGGAATAAGTGCTAAAACTGCAAGAATATATACTACATGTTATTTCAATATCGCTTTTCTGTTCTTTATACTGTGTATTATGCTACTTTAGCAAATGCATTAAATATAATTAAAAACATTTTGAGACAAAAACTAGAAAACAAAGTCAAATTGTTAGTGATAGAAGTAACAGTAAGAAAAGAATCTGAGAAAGTATTGTGCTTACAAATTGAAGGACTTAAAAAGATCTCGAAACAATCTTCAACAAAAGACAAATGATTTTATCTTCTCCAGTCCCATACCATCTGTCATAGTTAGATACAGGATATCAACTTGACCGTTGAGGGTTTTTGAGCTCTGGGCACATTCATAGACAATTAGTAATTGAGTTAAGCCCAGAGCAAACCTGCAGGAGATTGGTTAGTGGATGAGGAAGGCCCAGCCCATGGTGTGGTGGGCCTAGTCCCTGAGCAGATGCATAGAATGGAGGGACCCGCTGGAGAAAGGAGGCATCCTTGTGTATCCTACATGCTGGTCTGGCAAGTAAGGATCGTCACTCTCAGCTGTTACATGGATATGGTGAGACCAGTTCCCTTGACGCTTTAGTGATGGTGCATGCTGTCCTGCCAAACTGGACTAAGAACTGTAATCAGACAATTGTAAGAGAATAAACACCTTGTTCCCTTAAGCTGTTTAGTGATAATTTATCAGCAACCATGCAGGTGAACTACAATAGAGTTTGGTACCAGAAAAGTGAGGTGTTGCTGATAAATCTGGTTATATGGCTTTTGTGAATTGTGAACAGTTTTATTGAAAGTTTGAAATTTCTGAATATTTTGGGAATATAGATTACAAGCTACAGAATTTAATGGCCCATTTGGAGAATAGAAGTGCTGAGACAGTTAGGATTGTTTGGCCCAAATTTGTGAAGGGAACAAGGACTTTGCTGAAGTTGAATTTAAAGAAGATGGACTGGTTTGCTTGGTAAAGGAGAGCTATGTTGGCAGCCTTGACATTCTGGATGAAGAAAGAGCAGAGCAGCTGCTGCTATTTGGAGATACTGGCATCACTAAAGAAAAACCTAGGGCTTTGTATTAGGATGGTGGAAGATATGAATACACCAAAGTGAGATTTTACTCAGCATAGAGATTCTTCTGCGAGGCAGCACAGAGAAACTGAATCAGCTGTTATTCCAGGGAGCCAATCTTCACCTGGAGGTTATTATGGCAGAACTTGGCAATGTCATGTGGTACTGGTTTTGGAGGCATCAACAATGCAAGAGGGAGGAAGTCGTGGATCTCTTCTCCAAGGTTTCAGAGAATGGCAAGAACCCAGGCAGTATGTGGCAGGAAGCCTACAGGTGGTAGTGTGGAGTTGAAGCCTAGTTTGCTATTGAGAAGTGAAGATGTGGGAGATGCCAGAGCAAATGTTGGACATCTGCAACAAAGAGATGTATACATGGGATGTGTGAGGATGGCTGCAAATGGAGCCCAGTCCAAAGAAATGCTGTTTGAGCAACTTCAAGCTGTGAAGAGGTATTGAATGCCCAGAATCTTTGAGCCACCATGACTCTGTGATGAGCAAAGAGGGACATTGAGCTACAAGATGCAGTATTTGACTGGCTGAACTTTAGTCTTAACTTGGTATTTTCTTACTGTGTCATAATACTTCCACTTGACTGATGTATTTGACTTGATACAACAGGATCTTATGGTTAGAAGATTCAGACTTTTAGAATTAAACTTATTTATAACATTAACTTAACACCTGTGGGGAGAAGGTAAAGGTTACAGTTTAAAAGTGGCATGTTCTTGGGGCTGGAGAGGTGGCTCAGGGGTTAAGCCTCTGCCTTGCAGGCAGAAGGTCCTGAGTTGGGATCCTAGACCCCACGTATAGACACCGGCGGAAGTGGAGGCGGCCTGCGTTTCCGGTCCTGGTAGGGCGGAGCCCGTGAATCTTAGGACAGAGTTAACAGGGAGGAGGTGGAGGCGGTCCATGGTGATTCCCGAATTCGTCCGTGGTTCTACACACACATACATACACACACATACATAAGCACACACACACAATTGAATAAATAATAAATAAATAAAAAAGATCTTTCTTTAAAAAAAAAAGTGGTATGTTCTTGTGTCAAGTTGACAAGGGGTGAAGTGTCATAGTTAGGTACAAGTGTCAACTTGACAGCTGAGGGTTTGAGCTCTGGGCACATTCATAGACAATTAGTAGTTAAGCCCAGAGCAAACCTGCAGGAGATTGCTTAGTGGATGAGGAAGGCCCAGCCTATGGTATGGTGGGACTAGGCCCTGAGCAGATGCACAGAATGGAGGGACCCGTTGGAGAAAGGAGGCATCCTCGTGTATCTTACATGCTAGTCTGGCAAGTAAGGATTGTCCTTCTTTCAGCTGTTATGTGGATATGGTGAGGCCAGTTTCCACTCAAGAGACACTTTCATTCTGCTCTCCCACTTGTTAGCTGTCTTTCACCAAATTCTTCAGCTTCTTCACTGCAACTACTTTACTGAAGTCACTTCCTTTAATGGGTACAGAAGGCTCAACAGATACTAAGTCTGCTTATGCTGCCAAAGAAAGCAAAAAAACAAAAAGTACAGGAGAAAGTGAGAAGAGAGACTTTAGAGGCAGAAAAACACGGGCTTTCGATAACTCATCTGTGAAAATGACACACAGTCATCTACTCTTCCGGAATTTTTATTACCACTTAACTTCAAAGCACTATGTTGCATATTATTTATCTGCAATTAAAGATATCATAAAGTATGGTGGCATAATATTTAAGTGAACTATTACTAACTTCACAGTTTTACCCATAAATAAGGAAGGCACTAGTGAGTTTTCACAGCCTGAGTATGAATGAATATCTGCTATTAAAGAACATTAAGCTAGGACCTAACAAGAATTAAACAGCATTTATGAACGCTTTCAACTAAGAATTGGTGATAGTATGGAAGGAATCATTTCTGACAAAAATGGAACAAAGCTCTGGTGAAGGTCAGTTAATACTCAGCACACCATCCTCCACATAGTAAATGTTCAGCAGTTGCTGAAATAACTTGTGACTCTATCCTCAGACTTAGGGTGAGTCATAACAGTCTACATTGGAGTAGGGTAAGTAGCTGACAAGTTCTCATTTCACATCTTTTACTATCAAACTGTTCAAAATTGTTTTCTTGGAAAATACTTTTTCCTTGGGAAGACAGATTTTCCAAGGACTATGGTAGGTGCTTAAAACTTACAAAAAAAAAAAAAAAAAGTTATGTATGCTTGCTGCTGGGGAAAGGATTTAACTTTTGATGACTTTACATTTAATAGTTACCTGTATTGGTTCTAATGATGGCGAAACTTTTTATGAAGAGTGAACCACGTTCATTCATCTGGTTCCCAACAGGACAGTTCAGCCTTTAGATACAAGTCAAACCTGCCACTCAGCTTGTGTCCCACTGAGCTGGGTAGGGAGGCTCAAATCTCCAGGCAATTGGAAAGTTAAGAGAGGAAGGTAACCAAGAGTTCAAGCCAGGGCTACATTGTGAGTTCAAGGCTATCCTGACCTACAGAACAATACCTCAAAATTATCTCAAATAAACAAAATGTTTCACTGTTTCAATTACCTAAGAATTATAAAACCTCAGTCAAGCAGTATATTAAATTGAAGACTAAAATAATAGTAAAATAATAAAGAAAAATAAATCTAAGACTATAAAACACATCTAGTCTATGATAAGGGAAGACTAACTGGCATAATACTATATATTTCATCCTAATCAAAAAACTAATCCTGGACAATTTTTAAAAAAAAATTTTAAAAAGCTCCATACTAATTTTAATGTTAATCATTACCTTTTGTAAATTCAAATTCCAGAACTGGGGATATAGTTCAATTAGTAGAGTGCTTGCCTAGTATGCCTGAAGCCCTGGGTTCTATCCCCAGTACTACCTTTTACAAAATAAATCGCACATGGTGATACGTGCCTGTAGTCCCAGATTTTAGGAGGTTGGGGCAGGAGAATTATCACTTCAAGAGCATCTTGGTTACATATGCTCAGGCTGGGAGAGTGAGATAAATAAAATAAAAATAAAGTCAAATCCTATGTCTAAACCTCCTCTTAACAATTCACCTGCCTTGTTGCTGATAAAATCACCATTAAACAGCTTAAGGGAACAAGATGTTTATTTGCTTATAATAGTCCAGTTACAGTTCTTAGTCCATCTTGGCAGAAGAGCTCACACCAACACCAGGGCCAAGGGAACTGGCCATACCATCTCCACATAATGGTTGAGAGAAGGATGATCCTTACTTGCTAGACCAGCATGTCTGACTAAGTATTATACAAGGATGCCTCCTTTCTCCAATAGTTCCCTCCATTTTATTCACCTGCCCAGGGACTAGTCCTGCCCACCATGGGGTGGACTTTCCCCATCCACTAGATAATCTCCTGCTGATTCACTCTGGGCTGAACTCAAGTACTAATTCTCTACAAATCTGCCCAAAGTGCGAACTCTCAACCATCAAGTTGATACCTGTACCTAATTATAACATTTCTTTTTTTAGTTGTTAACTTGATAGTCAAAATAAAGGCAGTCATTCATGAACATTATTGTTCACTTTTTCCCCTAACTTTTTTGTTGTTTTGTTTCTGTTTCTTTTTTGAAACAAGGCCTCGTTCGGCAGTCCAAGATGGCTTGTAATTCCCAACTTTCCTGTCTCACTTCCCCAGTCTTGGATTGCAAGCATGCACCCTTACTTACATTCAACTTTTTCTTAGTTTTGAAGCACGAGGAACAACAGAAAAAAAAAAGCATTTTTATATACATCATTCATTTCTTATGTTGTTATTACTAAAAATGTGTTATTTGGATACAGATGGACACAGAATAGGTGCCATGCTTATTTTCACTTTTGTGAATTATTAAAGTCCCCAAAGTTTGGATAAAGTCTGAATCTATTTCAAATTATATACATGAAAATTTTATTTAGTCCAACCAAATAGATTAATCAATATTCATTTACAGTCACTTTCTTCAAAATGAAGCTATTTTTAAAAAAATCAAGCTAACTGTCCATTAACATTATATTTGAAATTACTATGAAAAATTAAACATCCAACATAAAAAGTTTATTTTAAAATGCTATAAAGGGCTGATTAGATGGGTTAGTGAATAAAGGTACCAGCCACCAAGCCTGAGGACCTGAGTTTGATCCTCAGAACCCACTTCGGCCCTAACTTATATGGAGTATCTTGCATATCGTTGCTCCTCCCCCTCTTTAGGCTCTTACAATCTTACCGCCCCCTCTTTCACAAATTTCCCTGAGCTTTAGGATAAGGAGAGATTAAGCTGGCCTGGTTCCAAGTGATTAATGCAGGGTCTCTGATGTTCTGAATTATGTTTTTTTTTCTTCCAGTTTTGCTGTTCCAGCACTGCCCTTGGCTTCATCCTGATGGGTATTGGATGTCACCTCCTGAGGAGCAGCGTGTCCTCCCTGGACTGCAAGCGTCTCGAGCGGAAAGGGAGGAAATTAAAACTTTTTTTTTTTTTTGGAAATTAAAACTTTTAAAGTTCTCCTCATGTACACATGGGCCATATCTTTTATGTAATTTGTTTCTAGAAAAAATAATATTTATAGTTTCATATATAGTATTATGAAAATTTTGAAAAAATTATGGCCTTACTACAGTCATTTCTAAAGAAGTCAACTCTAAGAATCATGACTTTCTCTGCATAAATCATTGTTAATGAAAAATGTAACTGTTTTGCTTCCTTCATATAACTTCTACAAAAAGATTTTTAAGAAAGTGAACTTCAATTGTGCTGAGAATCATTGATGATTACATAGAATCTAAGCTTTTATACCACTTGGTAGTCTTCAAAAGTATTCTGGAAAAATGTACTAGATAGTAAGAATGATATCTAGCAAATGGCTCTACCCAGTTCACTATGTATCAAAAGCTTAGAAACTGAATATAAAGTGCTAGTCTTTCTTTAAAAGGCTAATGTCTATTAACAGCTTAAAACAGGGCACAGTGGGGGGTTAATATGTTGTTGTCTGAATCACTTTCATCAGTTTAAGCACCTATTAGTCCTTATTAGTAGTGTGCTAGCAAGGTGCTATTGGTCTTTTAAAGTTTTTTCTGCTGCTTCTTATTCTATTTGGCCAGATAGATACTTTGACAACAGTGTTTGAAACATGAAATCAAAGTTTACTTCCGCAAATTTCATTTCAGATTTTTGTATTGTATCTGAGTTTTCTCAAGTACAGTAATATAGCACAACTATGTTTAATTTGCACTTATGATTTTTGCTTTGTTTTTTGAGATAGGGTCTTACTCTGCTTCCCAGGCTGCTCTGGACTTCTGGGCTCTTGTGTCTTCCTGCTCCAGCCTTCCAAGAAGTCACCATGACCAGATTAGTTCATAATTTTTAAAACCATCTAAGTGTTCTCCAAATTTTCCATAAAGGAAAAAATTGAAATGAATCACCTAGAAACTAAAACAATTCACATGCAAACCCTCCCAAGTAAGACCACTACTACAAAAATGTTTATTTAACATATTTGAAAAAAAATAATAACTAATTTTTGGATATTACAATTTATTATGTAAGAATTAAAGCTCAGGGCAGGGGATGTAGATCAGTGGTAGATATAGTATATGGCATGCATGAAACTCAGTAATACACACCACACCACACACACACACACACACACAGCAAAAGCCCTCAATATCAAATGCTAAAGCTGGAAAATTAACCCATGGCCAAAGTTTACTGAATTCAAGTTTCAAGTTCTAAACTTTGAATAAAACATAAGTTTTTAAAAATAAAAACAGCCATTTGTCCCATAACTGTGGACAAAGCATAGGTAGAAGGCAGAAAATCAATTCAGCTTCTGTCAGCAACTGGCTGGGTAACCCTGAGCAAAGCGCCAGCATCTACTTTTGCTTCTGCGTATAGGGAAGGACAAAAAGAGGGAGGGGTGAGAGAACACAGACCCAGAAAAAATAAGAGGATATTTAGGAGTTTTAACTCAATAACTTAGTTTCCTCCACTTGTGACTATGTCTGAAGTAAAACTAAACAGTTTAGCATATCTGTGGGGGTTAGCTGTTCTTACACCTTTAGGTCATGCAGAACATGCTTTCTAAAAACTCTTAATCTACTTTGGCATTATGTTTTATTGTTCCATTTTTTTCCAGATTGCAAGGCATTAAGCTGAACGCTAACAAACTTCCATGTTAAGTCATAAGCAGAATTACAAATTGCTTCAATGCATGCTTCCCCTATGTCTTTCCCAATATGTAAAAAGCAAATAAATGCCTTTAAGCCGGCCATTGTACTTGTATCAGCTTATTCTATGTACACACCTCACATTTACAAAGTTACATATATACATGGCCCATCTAAATTATATGTTAATGATGACTACATTAGACGTTGAGACATAAAAGTTTTTAATTTTTAAGGATAACTTACTTGTTTTAAAAAGAGAGAGAGCGAGAGAAAGAGAGAGAGAGAGAGTATGCATACTCCTATCTCTTGCTGTGAAAGAATACCCAATGTCAAGCAACTTGAGGGAAAAAGAGATTTATTCAGCTTACAGTTCCAGAAGGGAGATAACAGTTCTTCATGGTAGAAAAGGTATGGCTGGCTGGCTGAAGCTGGAGATGGACTAAATCACATCGTTCATGGAGGTGGAGAGTTGCAAGACTGCCAATTGCAAGAGCAGACCTCTCCTAGAAGTAGGGTGGGACTAATCCACCTCAAGCCCACCCCTTGTGACTGCCTTCCTCTAGTAAGGCTCCACCTCCTAAAAGTTCCATGACCTTCCCAAACACGTGAGCCTGTGAGGGACATGTTTCAGACCATGACAGTGTGTGAAAGACGGAGGGAAGGAGGCAAGGAAGGGAGGACATAAGCAGATATGTGTGCCATGGTATGTATGCAAGTCAAAGTCAGACAACATCTGGAAGCTGGTTCTCTCCTTCCACCTACCATGTACATTCTGGTTATTGAACTCAGGTAAGCCAGGTTTCTGTGTAGGTGTCTTTACCCGCTAAGCCTGAAGACTATTTAGTTCTAAGTTAGAAAAAATTTAAATACAATTGATTTAAATACAATTCACTTAGAAAAATATAGGCATTAAGATGGTTTACTTTATGAAAATAATTTTATTTTTCAAAAAAAATTTGTGAGAATGGTATTTTCTATTTTTTTGTAAACCTTTGTCCAAGTTAACAGGAGGAGGAATTCTCAACACAATCTGATTTTGATCTGTTGCAGTATCACGAAGCTCTTGAAATCCACAACTGTGGCAAATGAAAATGAAAGGCAAATAAATGTTCTAGAACCACTAAAAGTAGCCTCTACCTTGCAGAAACCCTGGAAGAGTCTCCATATCTCCAAGGAATCCTTAAACCATATGTGGGAAACCACTAGCTTAGTGAGGGAATGTTTTACTTCTTAAAATGGAAGTTTTTTGATAACATACAAAAGGGATCTTTTTCTCACAATGTGAATGTCAAACACCCTCCCCCACTACATTAGAAATTGAAACATTGTTTCCAAGCTTCTAAATTGGCTGTTTGTTTTGTCTGAAAGACTCCTTCCCCCAATATCTCATGGCTGTTCTTGGCCACACCTGGTCATTCAGCTGATTGAGGAGTGCCATACAAGCATATGGGCCCCCTTCAGAAAGTACTTGCTGTACTTATGGAGGTGTACTAGGAGACACACATAAGACCACACATCACAGCACCATTTGTAAAAGTGAAAACAGCCAAAACAAAAACAGAGAAACGCTAAATATTCATCAATGTCAAGATGAAATAATACTCTGTAATTCACAATGAAGCTCTAAGCAGTATATTTGCATACATACATTTTATATGTAATATGCAACCTAACACCGTCCTTAAGAATGGGAACCAAACCTTTGCTATTTTTAGTTTCTCTACCACAGTGTCTACTGTTTAAAAGATTTTGCACACTTGCAAAATTGTGCTTGATAAACAGTAATAATCTGCGGTCATGGAACTGAAAACAGACATGGGTTCTGTTGTCTGCAATACAAAGTAGAATAGGCAAGGATAATAGTAATATATTAAACATTTCAAGAAGCTAGAGCGAAGGAGTCTTGAAATTTTTCATCCTAAAGATGTGATAAATAATTGGGAAGACATGCTTACCCTGATTAAACATTATGAAATATGTGCATGTATAGAAAATTATCTGGTACACACCATTAATATGCACAATTTTTATATATCAGTTAAAATTTTAAACATAAATAACATGTTTAATGATTGTGATGGTTTCAGTTGTCAACTTGAGAGATAGGCTTCTTGTCATATCTATGAGTAATTAGCTAGTGAAGGTTGGCTTCTAAATAAGACTGTAGGGCACTGTCTTGATTGCATAACTGATGTGGGGAGACCCAACCACAGTGAGTAGGACCACTGCCTGGGCAAGTGGATAAAGATGGAGACAGCCAGCTAAGCACTGACAGGCAGGCAAGCAAGTCACTGATCCTTACCCTCTGCTCTTGCTGTGGATGTGACTTGACCTGTTCCCTCCTCTCCTGCTGCTATGACTCTCGTGCCATGAGAGACTATAACCTGAAATTGTGAGCTGGAATAATGCTCCTTGCTCCCCTAAACTGTTAAGATCAGGTATTTATTATAGCAGAGTCATGCAACTAAAATAGATACATTTCAAAATAGCTAGCAGAAAGCATTTTGAATATTCCTAAAGCAAATGAGAAAAATGACAAAAAAGGTAATTATGTCAATTAACATAAACTGATCATCATATATTGTACATGCATTGAAATACTGTGTATTCCTTAAATATGTACAATTATATGGCATTTAAAATGAAATTATTTTCATTAAAGTTGGAATTAGCATATTTCTATGGGTAATTTAACAGTGGGGAATTAAGCATGCACACACACACCTTATTCAACTAGAATCAAAGAGACAACATTGGCTAAATCCAGATAAATTACAAAAAATAAAATGCACTCTAAAACAGACTAGCACAACATTAAAACAATACTATAAAGTTGCTAGCTTTAAGTTAGCCTTGCTGTAATGTACTCTCACATCTTATATTTCTAATAGTCTATCCTGAAGGAAGGTATAATTATGTAAAGATGCTTGCAACAACTGTTATTTCTCTTAGAAATACTAAGCTTTTACTTTTAGCTATGAAGCAAGTGTTTAGGTTCTTGCTTTTTCCCTCCACATATAAACTTTTTTCTAGTTTCTGTCATTTCTTGACTCAGTTGACAAGTATAGATTTCATGTCTGCTTTAAGAAACCCATAAACACCATCCTTCTGGCCCCTGAGAAAATAAGAACTGATCAGTTTTAAGAAATTATTTATACATTTTTGACATAATATAAGAGTCCTTAGGATTTAACATCTTAGGGTTTAGAGACCAAAATTCACTCAGTACTAGTAACCTAAGTTCAGATACATGTTAGCAGACTTAACAAACTTCAAAGATTTTACTGGCTACATAAAAAGGTATTTCAGGCAATTAATATCACATAGCATGAGTATTATTTAGAGGTTGAGGAACATTGATGAAATGTTAATGCCTACTTGTAATATACCCTTCACAAATAAACTCCAGGTTATAACAGACACATAGCCAAAGAGTGTGAGTTAGTAAGTCACAAAATAGTTTGTTACTACAAATATACCAACAACCAGAGAACTCAGTAAAAAAAAAAAAAAAAAAAAAAAAAAAGGAGGATTTGAAAGTAATATAACCCACAATTTAAATCACAGGAAATTCTAATAATCATGGCACATCATTTCTGATTTAGAAACTAAGGCTCTCTAAAACTCATTCAACTATTAGTTATGACAACAAACTCAGAGTGAAGAGTACATCTAGCCTCCCTCAGGATAATGATGATGTAAATGACTAAAGCAAGCAACTAAGAGAACAACTGAAAAGAAAGCAAGTTCCAGGGTCTCTCCTGGGACCAGAAGCCATTCGTTCATCCTTATTGTCTTGTTTTTTTATCCTCAGAAAAACAGCAATGCTGCTGCTGTGTGGGTTGTATCACCTCAAGGTTCATGTTGAAACAGTCACCAACACAACAGCACCAAGGGACAGCATCTCTAGGATCGACTAGGTCATCGGGACTTCTCTCTTGTGAATGGGGTCTTATAAAAGAGGCTTTGCACAGCACTGGGCCCTTCTTTGATTTTCTTACTTAAGGCACACACTTAGTATGAGAGACCTGACTTTCAGCAGACACATGCTGGCATCTTGATCTTGGACTTCCCAGTCTCCAAAACTATGAAAAATAAATTTGTATGATTTATAAATTACCCGTTTTTAGGTATTTCATTAGGCAGCACAAATGTACTAGGACTAATTAACAACAGTTGGCATATACTTGAATGTTTCCTACACAACAGACATTTTGGTGAAGCACTTTATATAATTACTTCATTTCCTAAAAACAAGAGAAAAGTATTATTCTTGGCTCCACTTTCCAGCTAAGAAAACTGGTACTTTCGAAGGCTTTCCTAGGATCATGTATGTAATATGTAGTGAATGGATCCTGGGGTTCCATGTGATTAACTTCTATTGCAAGAATGACAGGAGCTGTTTCAGTAGCTTCTAGTTACTTCTTAGATTAAATTCAAAACTGTTATCAAGGAATTCTCGTTCATTTGTTTATTGCAAAGAACTTCCATTGAATATTTAGTTTTAAATTCATACTAGATTCTACTTAAGATACTCTATAAATTCTGAGAGTGGCTGCTAGGTAAGTTATCTTAACATTAGTTAACTCTATGGCAAATTATTAAATTATTATTACCGCAGATTTTCAAAAATTTCTACCAAATAACATATGTGATAAACACACACACAGAGACAGAGAGAGAAAGAGAGAGAGAAGAGCTTTCATTTCCACATCTAATTTGCACATTAATGCTCAGTTCTGGGAAAACCATGGTCATGAGTGGCCTTAGTTTTCTCTCTAGCTTGAAGAGACATATGGTTGCAGGCGGCACAAGGGTCACTGCTTGCCAAGTAGTAGGTAGAAGGTGAAGAGATAAACCACCTGTAGTCCACTCTAACCATCACTTTGCAGAACTGGTCACATTATATAAATTCCAAAAGAACTGAGTTAAATTTCAAAGTAATAAGTTAATCATGTCTAAACTTACTTTAACTCAAACCAAAAGGGTTTGCAGAAGAAAAAAAGGGAGAAGACAAAACTAGCAAAGCAAACTGAAATAATAAAGTTAATGTCCTTCATCTCTCCCACATAATGTCCACCATACTTCCATCACCACTTTAAATACAAGCAGTGTACCCACAGCCAAAACTTAGGCAAAAAAATTCATGTCTACTTAAGTATATGTATCATTACATTTTCACATTTTATGTCAGCATAATATATAAACTATAATAGAGATTTTTACTTGCATTTTGTTTTCAATTCCTTCTACTGTGTGTGTGTGTGTGTGTGTGTGTGTGTGTGTGTGTGTGTGTGTGAATAAACCATACATACTTGTATACCAGAAGTATAGGTATCAACAAACATGGGAAGATGCCAGTTTGGAAACAGTGCTTGCCTTATTAAAAAAAAAAAAAAAAAAAAAATCAATACAATTTTCCCACAGGTTCATGATGTAAAATTCTATAATCAAGGCTTGTAGATCTGTAATTATGGTATGTCAGCTACATTTAAACAAGAGTGTTAAAAGACTGTTAAAGTTAAACTAACACAATTGCAGTGTGAATTGTCCTAGTCTCATTCTAATCTACCCATGTCACTTTCGTTTAATCAGAGGAAAACTATGGGCCAATGTCACTGCTGCTCCTAGTGCCCTAACATTCTTTGTTCACACTGAATTGTAAGCTATTACCGATCTAAAATTGTTATAAAAAGATGTATTTAAGAAAGTATTTCTAATCAATTAATTTATTCACCAGTGGGCTAGTTTAGCAGGCTTTAGTAAGCTGGCTTTAAAGTTACAAGTAACCTATCATAGTAAATGGATGAAAGCAAGTTCTTCTAATAGAACAACTTCTTGAATTTCCCAACACCAAGCAACAAACTTATTTTATAAGCACAAATCCTGTTTGAAAACTAGATTGGATGAAAGTCACTTAGCTAAAATACCATACCACTTTTAAGGAAATGAGTCTGTATTTAACTCTTTCCTAAATCATTAATACAGGGGAAAAAGTTATTCTGGCAAGAATTAGTATTTATACTATGCAGTATGCTTTAATTAAGGTCATCTCCCCAGCTTGAAAAAGTTATTCTGGCAAGAATTAGTATTTATACTATGCAGTATGCTTTAATTAAGGTCCAATGTACACAGATTGATAGCCTACAGATACACCATCAACAAACAACCTCCAAATAAATCACAGCAAACACAAACTGTTAGCTGTTAGCTAAATACAGAGATGACCAATCATCTTAATTTACCTGGGACTTCCCCTGGTAAATTTAACACTGAGTGCTCCCCATCCCAGGTAACCCTTCAACCCTTCAAGCAAACCAGGACAATAGATACCAACTGTTACCAATGAATGGACAGATGGACAAAAGGATAGATGATAGAAAAGTAGGGTGAGCTGAATGGATAGATGGATGACAAGGATTTCACAATTCCCTACTGTAAAGGAAAACTGGAAAATTATTTGATAATTCCTTGCTATGGCTTCCAGATTAGCTGTGACTCCGCACGGATAGCAGTGAACCATAATCTTCAGGAAACATACACTCAATCTTTTTGACTCAGAAAGACCCAAACCTACCAAATGATAAGCATATTCCTTATTCAAAATGGTTGGAACCACATGTATTGATTTCAATTTTTCAGATCTTAGAATGTTTAGACTTGAACATCTATAATTGGAAACCCCAAACTAATCCAAAATCTAAAATATTTTTAATATCATATCAAGTTTCAAAAAGGTTTGAATTTCTGAGACTCTGGAATTTCTGACTTTCCAATTAGGAATGCTCCATTTATACCAATGACTTACATATTAACAAAGGTTGTTGTTTAGAGAAACTAGCCTAATTACTAATGTCCAGTACACATATCTTTCTGGTTTCACAGCCAGAATTAACCTTCAAGAAACAATTCTGTGGCAGAAAGAGGATGTTTAAGAAGCCCTTCCCTCCGGAGACTCAGGACCAGGTCAGCCTCATGGCTATCCAACTTTCCTAGTAAGTGGACTCTTTCCAATCTCTTGAAACTCATTTTCAGAGATCAAATCTTCTCTCTTGTACTTTATGGGTAACAAAATTTCTTCAAGCTGGGGAGATGACTAGGTAAAGTGCTTGCTGTACAAGCATGAGAACCTAAGTTCAAGTCCCTGGTACTCACGTAAAAAGTTGGTGTGACAGTGCATCTACAATATTAACCCAGAGGGGACAGGGATTCTGGAGATTTGTTGGCCAGTTAGATTAACTAGTCGGTAAACTCTAGATTCAGTGAGAGATTTAAAAAATAAGATGGACAGTGACAGAAGAAGAGACGAAGAGACATCTCACATCAACCTCAGGTACCTGAACATATCTGTGCATGTACACAAACACACACACACACACACACACACACACAGAATATTAAAAAGACAAAGGATACATCATGAGGCTACCACCTGAATCTTGCGTCCACTTCTCTTTCTGATATGGACTGCCATGCATGATGCTGCCTTTGCCATTCTATCCGGATGCTGAGTTGGCTGCCTGTACTCAAACTACCGTCTGTTAATTGGCATATCCCACAGTTCCCTAATGATAAACCTTCTCAGATTTCTTCCTAAAATCCACAACTGAGAGATGCTGATCACCCCCAAGTGTTCCGGCAGAGCTCATTAGATATTAAACTTTAAAGTTCTCTGTATAACCTCTTCAGGAATTCTAGTATATTTATACAGCTGTATCCAACCTGTGGCTCCAAAGTGTCCAGAAGAGTTATACATACAGCCCAACACATTTGCAGATGACATAATATGCAATGTCAAGAAAGTTTTACATCCCAATAGAACACAATTTCTAGTGGCTCCCAACTTTCAGAGAAAAACTCAAAGAATCGTGAGCATGAATGATGACTTTCAATTACTTCTAAGTAAAAGGTGTGATTTCTGAAGACAAATGGAGATAAAGGAATGAACATTTGACTAGAAAGAGTGTATTGCAAACAGAAGCCAATTTTCAGGCCACTGCTTACAAAATAACAAAAAAAAACCTACTCAGTGAAGTCCCTTTCACAAAACTAAGAACATGTCTGAATCATGAAACTGATTAAGAATCTCTGAAACAAAGTAAGGAGGGGAGGCAAAATAGCATACCTTTTAAATTCTTCTTACAATAAAAATTTAAATATATAAAATGCAATGAAGCATCAACAATTATATATATATATATGTATCTGTCTTATCCATCACCACCCCTTAGGTGAAATAAAATGTAAAATAAAAAAAAATACTAAGGCAGAAGTTGGAAAGAGCCACAGTAAATACTTTTCAGTATTTTACTGAAAATAAGTAATATTTATCAGCTTAGAGTTATATACCAAGGCAAAATACAAGTAATCAACAGGTAAAACTGGAATCTTATGCTTAACAAAAATCCCATTTTATTGTATATAAAGGAAGCCTTGTGCCAAAAATGTCAACAGAAAAATCATGAAAGATACGATACACATGTCCCTTAATTTATATAAGAAGTTGACTTTGTGGTAAACTATAAAAAGATTTCATAAAAATGATAAGTTTACTGAAGTATAAATTACAGCAAAATTAAAGTTTGATACTGATCTATTAAAGTGGAAACAAAACTCTATTTCCAAGTAGTTTATGTAGATAGGTATCTGAGAACTTCTGAAAGCCTAAAAATTTAATTTTGTAATTATCTAAACCAGTGCTTTCTGGACTACATATTGTAAAAAAAAACAAAAAAACACAACTGGAACTGAATAATGTTGTGAGGCAAAATAACACCATGAGAGATATCGGAGTCTTATAGTGAGGAAATACCATTTAAAATATTCTAGAAACTACCCTGATATTTCTGCCAAACATACAACATCCTGAATAAAATGACACAACCAAAGTTAAGTCTGGCAAAACGACGGGGTGGATTGTTTATATTTTCAGTGGTACATCTCCACTCGCCTCCAACTACTACAAATTCTAATCAGCTGTATTACAGACAGCCTAGTAAATGACAGGAAAAAGCTGTAGATCAGAAACTTTGTTTCAATTGTTTGCTACTAACTTGCAGTCTGACCTTAAACAAGTTTGGTTTGTTTCCTTTTAATTTTATTAAACCTGTTCCTCATCTATACAGCATCTATGGAGCATTGTGCACTACGCTATTTGTTACACATTGCAGACCTTTCCTGTAATAACTTCATTAAAAGAGTATCTCCTTTCGCAAGTAAAGAAAGAGACACCTGTAATGTTGTATGTCCAGAATATGTCGAGATGTGACATATTCCCTTCGGAAAAGGCTGTGTGCAACTGTACTATATGGCTCCTCCTTCCTCCTCATTGCCCTGCAAGAGAAACTTCCAGAAGCACAAAGTGATGACTGACATTTGGGGCAATCTCTCAGAAAGTGTGCGCGTTCTTCTTTCCGGGCTGTCAGCACAGCTGGGAAGGGATGGGGTGACCCGCCCCGACGAGAAGGCGTGTGCACCTTTCCTCGCCGCGCTTCGCACGCCGGGTGCAGGCCATGAAGTTCTAGGAGCAGGGAAGTGAGCGCCGGCGGCAGGAACCCAGCAAATTCCAGGACAGCCCAACTCGGGAGCGTGACTTCGCCAGCGCCCCACGGCCTCGGCGAGGGGAGACGGGCCGGAGGCCGCCGGAGTTCGCAGGGGGTGCCCCAGCTGGAAGTGTGGGCGCCCCCCGGCCCCGTGGGCGCGCAGGGCTCCCCGCGTCCCCGGCCACTCCGCGGCCAGCTCCCGGGTCCACCTGGGGCCGGGCCGCGGCGGGACCCGCCTCCCCACCGGGAAGCCGGGCGAGGCCGGGGGCCCGGGGCCCACGCACCCCGCGCCGCCAGCGCGCCCCGCCGCCCCGCCGCGGTGGGCTCGGCCGGCTTCCCGGTGGGGTCGGGCCCGCCGCCCCTCGCGTCCCCGCCGCGCCCGGGCCAGGCCTGGAAGCACGCGCCGGCCTCCTCCGGGCCTGCACTCCGCCCCGGCCCCCCCCAGGCCGCCCGGGGCGGGACGGCACGGCCGCGGGCCGCAGGGCGGCTCCTTACCGCTTCACCACGCCGGTCTTGATCTTGATCTGCCTCACGCGAGGATCGGCCATGGTCCCCGGAGCGCCGCGGCGACGAGGGGCGGAGAACGGGAGGGTTCGCGCGGCGCGCGAGCGCAGGCGCAGGAGCAGCCGGGTGGGCGTGGCCTAGGGCCTGGCGCGCACGCGTAGCGGCGCCGCCTGCGGGTGCGCCCGCCCGCCGCGTCTCCCGGCTCCGGGAGGCGGGTGCTGTTTACACCCGCCCACCCACCGCACGTTGGACGCATCTTTAGTTTGGACTCAAGTTACACTTTTTCCTGTGTTCACAGCCTTCGGCTTCTCGAGAACCTTTTTCTGCCTCTGAGAGATGGGTTGGGCAGGGCATTGATTTACAGTATTAAATCTGCTTGATGGACAGAGCTGGTCTAAAAACTATATTTTTCTCTTTCATGAACTATCTGCTTTCAATGGGGAAATTGATCTATGTTTGATGAAATAAAATTCCATCGTGTACACAATCGAAGAAAAAAATCCTTACCCTTTCCTTCAAAAAATGTTTGACAAGGAGACAACTGTAGACTTCAAATAGTCATCGCTGCTAATGTTATCTTAAAACAGTCAGCACCCAAAAAGGTGTGTATGGCTTCTAGTCAGACAACGTGGTGTGGAGTTCTATCCTTTTAACAGCTACACAGCCCTGACCCTTAATCTTTCTGCTGACCTAGTCCTCTTCTGCAAAATGAAAATAATACCTCCCTTTACAGAGTAGGCGTATAAGTTAAAGTATGTAGGTCAGTGTCTGAGGCATAGTACATGCTCAATAGACTTTGATGATATTTTAAAAAATATGGCTTTGCTGGGCAAGGTGAGGCTCGCTCCAGTGAGCTCTAGTGCCTCTGCTCACACCAGTAAAGACAGATATAGCCTCTCTTGTTTCCTCCTTTCTTGGTACGATCCTACAAAGACACCCAGGTGACTTTCTTTACTCTTCCTGACACACTCATCCTCTGAAATGACCGTTATTCTTTTCAGAACAAAATCCTTGGTGTAAATCCAGGATTTACTGATGCCCAGTTTCCTCAGCAAGTCTACCATGGCAGACCCCTGCCTGTGCAATCCACACAGGACGCTTTGGAATCGCCCAATGTTAACTTTTTATTTTGGGTATGTCTGTTTTGAAAACTAACCTTTGGGTTCTTTCCTTTCCTGGTTGAATTAGGAGCATCTTTAGAGACAAGAACCGTCTTTCATAAAAGCTTCCTCCCAAACCTCCATCTGTGTCTTGTACCCAGCAGGTGCTAAATTCAATAAATGCTGTTAACCAGCTGGCTGGCACAGTGAAATGCGGTTTCCAGCGTTTCACAGTTCTGCCTAAGCAAAACTGTGAAACGTTGGAAAGGGGGCAGACATACAACAACAAACTCACCAAAGCAAAATACCACAAAAGAAAACAGCAGCTGCAAACCAGGCACAAAAGATGGGGCAGCGAGGGCTGTTGCTCCCAGCAAGGTCTTCTCTGCCACCAGAATGAAAGTCATGTAGCTTCATATTTTCTTTTATGATCTGGTTTACTGAAGTTCCAAGCTCATTTCCATGCTAAGTCTCAGGAGTTTCCCAATCCTCAAGTCTAGATACCTCCTTTGTCCATTGCCTCTTTATTTCAGTTGTGTATATACTTTAACTGTAAACCAGTGATTAACGTGTATATTATTAATTCAGCAGACAAAAAACTGTTGCTGCTGCTGCTACATGTGCACGACCAGGCCATTGAGGAAAGAGTGTGTTTGTCTGTGTTTGTGTGCTTTGCATTGTACATTTGGGGCTATACATTAAGATTGTAGAGTTTGACTTCACCTTTAAGGATAGAGAGTCGGATAGACTTATGTGGTTTCTGGAGTTTGTTTTGGTCAAGAAACATGAATTCCGGGGCCAAGAAGAGAATGTCTGGGGCATAGACGTATCTACCTGTAAACCCAGCTGTGTGAAGATAGGAGATTGTCTAACTGAAGTGGGAGGACCCAGGCCATGGCAGATGGGACCATTCCCTGGGCTAGTGGATAAGATCGAGAGAGTTGGTTCAATATACTGGGATACAATCATACTAGCAAGTATGCATCTCTCCCATCTTTGTGGCACTATCGATTCAGGGAGGCCCTAGCCCAGGCTCCCTAATCCAGGAAATCTGGCTACAGACAAGCCCAGACAAGTACGGATATGTCCTAAACATGTCCCAATAGAGGAACCATACAGGCAGAGGGATGGATAACCAATGGAAAGGAGAGATGAACAACCAATGGGAAGGAGGGATAAACAACCAATGGGAAGTGGCCATCTAACCTGGACACCTAGTAAACAGCTAAATGATTGGTGGCTGCTCCCCCCACTCCCCCCCAGTAGAGGGATGGCAACACCTGATTGGACCCTCGACCCTTTATAAGCCCAAACACTTCCTGAATAAAGCTGAGTCTGCAGCATACTTGTCTTCTGCTTGCTGCTTCTCGCCTGACTCCCCGGGTCTGGGTGGTGTTCCCCGGGTCTGGGTGGTGATCCCCTCGCCGGCGCCCATTTGCCTCGAGCCCACGAGGCCCCTGCCGACCCCCCCCCACTTCCCCCAACTGGCCCAGAGGGGGACTCAGCAACACATCTTCTGTGTGGATATAGGGTAACTAATTTCCTTGGCTTCTGATACTCTTCTGAACTCTCCTGTCCATGCTGAAGAAAACTCAGAATTGCAAAGTGGAATAAAACCTTTGTTGTCCTAAGCCTGTTTGGGTCCTGTATTCATTCATTCAGCAACAGAAATATGAAGCTAACACAAAATGTGGGATGTTTTCCTTTATACTAGCTGTACTCAAAACTCATAGTCTCACCTTCCTGTTTCACAATTCTTTACCCCTAGATTCCAAGCTCAAGAAGAGACACTACATTATACCTATACAAGTATCACCAGCATTGGGTTTAGAATGCACAGCAAATATTTACTGAATTAAATGCTGCATGGAACTGCCAATAAACCCTCAGACCATGTCCACTGTGGTAGAGAAATGTCGTTTTGTTTTGTTTTTGTTTTTGACAATCTATGGTCCCTAGTGGAGACTAGGAGATCAGGAGCATGAAGGAAACAAATCGCTGATAGCAAAAGAAACTTGGGGGACAGGCCATTATTTGACCAGTCAGCCTGGAAATTTCAGGTCTGATGTCAGTACTCAACAGACAGCACTTAGGGGGCTGGAGAGGTGGCTCAGGGGTTAAGCCTCTGCCTTGCAGACAGAAGGTCCTGAGTTTGGATCCTAGACACCCGGCGGAAGCGGGGGCGGCCTGTGTTTCTGGTCCTGGTAGGGCGGAGCCTGTGAATCCTGGGGTAGAGTAAACAAGGAGGAGGTGGAGGCAGTCCATGATGGTTCCCGAATTTGCCCGTGGTTCTACACACATACACACACACACACACACACCACATGCACACATGCACAATTGAATAAATAAATAAACAAACAGCACTTAGTACTATAGGGACACTCAATAATAATCAGGAAGGGTGATTCATCCTGTGGGTTTTACACAACTTGTCTACTCAGGCCCTGGGATGCTGGTCTCGGACCACAGTAGCCTAAATGGTAGAGTTGGAGGCCATGGTAGCTAATTTTGAGGATAGTTGCCAAGTCTCTGTCCTGTTTGAGCTCTGGGCACATTTGTAGAGAATTAGTAGTTGAGTTAAGCCCAGAGCAAACCTGCAGAAAATTGTCTAGTGAATGGGGAAGGCCCAGCCTATGGTGGGTGAGACTAGGCTCTGGACAGGTGAATAAAATACAGAGAGATGGTTGAGGAAGTTGACATCCTTCTATGTATTGGTCAGACATGCTGGTCTGGCAAGTAAGGATTGTCCCTCTCTTAGTCATTACGTGGATATAGTTTGACCAGTTTCCTCAGTCCTTGGTGTTGATGTGGGCTCTCCTGCCAAGCTGGACAAGGAACCGTAACCAGACTATCATACGAGAATAAAGCCCCTTGTTCCCTTAAGCTGCTTTCTCATGACTTTACCAGCAGCAGTGCTGGCAAACTGCAACAGTCTCTATCTCCTAATTTCGTGGTCCTTTAGTATTCCTTGTCCCATAAGTGGGGATGTATTAACTCAGCTCAAACTAATGGAGTATGCAGAAGCAAGGGAATGTTGCTTCTGATACTTCCATCTTGCATGTGCTTATTTTCTTCTAAGGAATCTATGAAAATTAATCAGCTGTACCACTGATGGCATAGCTGCTGTTATTGCCTGTTTCCAAAGACCACACCTATCTTCTTCAAACTAAAGTTAAAGTACACAAGAGTGTAGTGAAAAAACTGGTGTGTGGAGGGAGGGGTGCTTTGCTTCTCCACTACAGATTTTACAATTCACCTCTGCTCCTAAACCTTCCACCTTATTTAGCCAAATAAAAATCTGTCCTGCAGATGTCTTCATTTATTCTTCAAAAAATGCTCAGAATCTACTCTGTGCCTGCACTGTTCCAGGTATTGGAACAGAATGAGAAAATACACATGAAGTTCATAGTCACTGGCATGGAATAGTCACTCCACAGGTCGCTAATCAGACCATATATTACAATCACTAACAGGGTCACCTCAGAGGGTGGCCACATCTGCTCTTGTGGTGCTCACATATCCACTGCCAACTCAGCCAACCATCTCTCCGGGACTCTCCTCCTGAACAGTTTTCCTATTGAGGTTTTGTCTTCCCATATGGGATTTCATGGTTCCGATCACTTGCTTTTGTGGTTCAAATGTGAAATGTGTCCTAGAGGTTCCTGCATTTGAACCCTTAATCCTTAGCTGGGAGAGATATTTGGGAAGATTGTGGAACTTTAGGAGGTTAAATCTTGCTGAAGTATGTCATTGGGGGATAGACTTTGAACCCCTTCTTCTTGTGCTCTCTTTCTGCTTCCTCAGGGTGACTGCAATGTGAACCATTCTCTCTACTCTACCTGCCTGCCATCATGTCTTCCCTGCTGTGATGGACCTGTAAACCCAAATAAACACTTTCTCATTTAAGTTCTGAGTATTTTTACCACAGCAAGGATGAAAAACTAAGACAGATATTGGTATCAGAGAGAAGCCATTCTTGCTATAAATCTAACCATGACTTTTTGGGTTTTTGTAATGGTTTTGAGAGAGGAATGTAGAAGAGTCTGGAACTTTAGGTTGTAAAAGCCATTGAATGCTATAAGCAGAGCTAAATTGGGCAGGTCTAGTGGAGACTTAAAATACAGTAATGCTGACAGTAACATGGGTCTGGGAGACTCATTTCAAAAGGTTTCAGAGGGGAGCAAAAATTTTATCAGGAACTGGGACACAGTTCAAGTTGTATTCCGGCTGAGAATCTGGCTATATTTTGCCCATATTCTGAGAAATTGCATGAGGCTGAACTAAAATGTAATGGATTGATGTCTTTGGTGGAGGAAATTTCAAGACATAACCTCAAATCTGTAATATGGCTACTAATGATACTCTTATTCAGGTCTATAAAGAAAAAGAGAAACAAGTAAAGTAGAAAAAAATAATAGCTGTGAAATTTGGAGAGGAAAAGAGCACTAGAAAGCTTAAGGTTGTAGTCATGGCAGGTAGTGAAAAGATTATTGTTAAAGATACGTTCTCATCTTTAAAAACCTTCAGCTTCCTCTCATTCACGTACTCACTCCATGTCCCCTACTTATCTAGTCCCCTCTTGCTCTGTCCACTTCCATCTTCCAGTACAGTCTGATTCAGGACTCTTTCTTTCTAACTTCTTTTCTTCCCCATAAGCCTTCCAACCCAACAAAGTCATCGAGTCATGTTGGAGTTGTCCTGAATATAATTATCTCTCCAAAAGGAGGCTCTTGGCTTTGTGCCTTCAAGACCGAGTCGTCTCCACAGTCTAGGTAGAAAGTTGATGCTTCTAACCACCTTTATAAAAAGCAAGAGTTTTACTGAAGAAAGTAATACATGTAATGTGCATAAATAAGAATATAGCTCAAAAAACTCCACAGATAATCACAGTCATGTAACAAACACCAAGAAATAAAGTACTGCCAATGGCCCCAGACTTTCCTCAAAGCACCTCCAACATCAACACATCCCATGCAAGAAACCACTGTTCTGACCTCCAGCACCACAGACTAGTTTGCATGCCTTTTGAAATGTCTCACTTTTATTCTCAACAATGCAAGATTCATCCAAGGTTTCACATGTTACTATTCTTTGTTCCTTTTATGTTGATGTACAAAATTATATCACACCAATATATTATAACTGTATTATTCTACCATTGTACATTTGGGTCATTTCTATCTTCTGGCTATTATACATAGTGCTCCTTGTAAATATTTTTAAATACATTTTTTTTCTCTGGATATCAAGGAGACGAATTTGTGGGTCATAGATTTGTGCTGTATATTTCAGTAGACTGTGTCAAAGAATTATTTAAACTATTTTTAAAGTATCAATTACGCTGTCATCCTCAGGGTATGAAAGGTTTAATTGATTCATATTCTTAACACTTGGGATTGTCTTTTTAGTCATTCTGGGGTCTGCACAATGGTGTTTCATTTGTCTTGGTTTTATATGTATCCCAGCCATCTCAATGTCCTCTTTAAGAATTAATCATTCATTTCTTTGTCCCCTTCTATTGCCCACTTCTTGATGGTCCAAATTCCTTAGTGTGTGTGTGTGTGTGTGTGTGTGTGTGTGTGTGTGTATTACATTATATATTATAATATCTTCTTCAATTCTACACTCATTTCCACAGATATGGTGAAGAATTATTTGATAGTGCTTACTAAGGTCATATGGATTGTCTACAACTCATAAATTCATTTTCCAGTATCCAGGGTAAATGCCTACTGTCATGGTTTGAAATGTGTCCTCCACAGTCTCATGTGTTTGGCAAGGTCATGGCACCTTGAGAGGTGGAGCCTTGCTGGAGGAAGGCAGTCACAAGGGGTGGGCCTCGAGGTGGATTAGTCCCACCCTGCCTCCAGGAATAAGTCAGCCTTTGCTGCAAGCAGTCTGCAGTTCTCAGTTTCCAAGATGTCTGCGGTGACTTAGCCTCCTCCAGCTTTGGCCAGCCAGCCATGCCGCCTCTGCTTTGAGAGACTTCCCTCTGGAACCATAAGCTGAATAAACCTCCCTTTCTCCCTTAAGTTGGTTGACTTTGGGTGTTCTCTCATAGCAATAGTTAAGAGTAACTGTTACACCTACATATATTGAAAGGCATACAAAACTACAGAAAGGCTTGCAGAGATACAAAAATTACAAAAGAATGTTCTAAGAAGAAGTATGCGCAACAGTCAGAAACCACAAATAACCCTAGGCTCTGTACTTTGCCTTTTCACTCTGATTGGTGTGAAAAAAAAAAAAAAAAACAGAAGTGTTTTTTTTTTCTCCAATCATACAAGCTCAATAGGTACCCAGGTCCTCCCTCTTCACCCCCCCATCTCCCCTGCACTCTCACCTCTCCTCCTCTCCTCCCCCTCTTCCTTCCCTCTCTCCCAGTGCCTTCCCTCTCCCCCCACCCCTTGGAGCATCCCCTTGTGTGAATGCCAAACCTCCCTCTGAGTCCTCCACCCTGGTGAGGTGTAAGGACTCAATAGCATTGTCCAGAGCCCTTTACTGGGCTCCCCGCCAGCATGGGAACCCCACCATGACTGTTAATCCCTTGCCTCTAAGGACCCCACTGCCTATGATCCATGCTAGACCCTGGGGAATCATTGACACGTCAGTCACCATCCAGGTCATGCAAAGTCAGATTATGGCTACTGCAGCCCTAACTCATGTGGAACATCTTGCATATCTTTAGTCTCTTACAATCTTGCCACCCCCTCTTCCGCAAGGTTCCCTGAACTTTAGGATGGGGAGAGATTTGGCTGGTCTGATTCCAGGTGATTAATGTAGAGCTTTTGGTGTTCTGAATTATGGTTTGTTATTGTTTTCAGTTTTGTTGTTCCAGGACCACCCTTGGCTGCATCCTGATTGGTATTGGTGATCACCTCCTAACTAAAGATAAAAGGCTATTTAAATGAAAATCTTACTATAAGAGGAGATTCAAAGGTAAATAGAATAGGAATAGGATACTGCAGTGAGGGGGGTTCAGTCTCCCATTTGCAGGATGGTTACCATCTACCCGCTAGTCCCCATACCCTCCCTGATTGGTGAGATCAAACCTCCTCCATTGCAAGTGACCAGGAAGGGAAGCAAGAATGAGCTTCACCAGATGTCTCACTCTTACATGCAATACTTGATGATGACCTGTTTTCTCTACTGAAGCATGATCCCCTCTCTCCTTACTTCTGGGGGGCCCTCCTTCCCCATCCCTCCTGTTTATAATCTTTGTGATTACAGTAGGTATTACAGTGATTTATCTTTGACTGTGTCATTAAGTGGGTTTGGTACTAGGATCCACCAATTAGGGATGTCTAATTTTCGTAAATAGAGGTTTTTGATGTTAGATCCTTATAGTTCTCTTTATCCTTTGTGACTAGTGTTTTGTTGTTGTTTGTTTTTTCAATCTTCTCACATGGGATATGTGCATTGTATAAGCTTGTTTGTATGTGCAGGGGCACATGTGTGTATGGACTCACATGTGCATGTGGAGGCCCAAGGGTGATTCCAGGAATCATCGTTGATCTCTCTCTCACCTTACTATTTTGAGGCCGGGTTTCTAAACCCAGAACTCACCCATAAGGCTAGTCTGGCTAATCAATTTGCTCTGGGGATTTGCAGGTTCTGCCTTTTGGGATGGAATTACAGGCAGCTGTCATGCCCTCCTGGAATTTTTCATAGGTTCTGGAACTTTGGATCCTTCTGCTTTCATACTTTACCTACTGAGTCATCTCCCCAGCCCCTGCTTTATTTTACCGTTTGTATTCACTTTTATAATCCATCTAGAATTCATGCTTGCTTGTGGTGTTTGGTAGAAGTCAGTATTTGCTTTTTTTCTTATGCACTAACTATTCTTAAAAACCTTCTCCTACCCTATGCTTTCTGCTCTGTTTTTACCATATCTACAGCAGACTCTGTCAACTGGCTCACCCAATAACCATTTCCAATATTCTTCCTCCTTGTCTACCCCCACTATAGGACCTACTTTCTCAACTTCTCAACTAGAGGTAGTCACATCCACCAATCTGGACAATCAGGTGTAAGGACCTACTGCAGCAACTTCTTTGGAGCTAGGGGTGGTTAGGTATACAACTCTGGGCCACTGGATGCAAGCAGAGACATGCAAATGGTAGCTGGAAATACTTAGATTTCTTGGTAAAAAGGGACAAGGGTAGAAGGAACTACCCTTGGAGCTTAAAACATCCATCCTTCAGCCATGAGGGAAAGACAGAGATTTCTGAAATGCCAATCCTGATATCACTGTTGAAGAGGTGGCTTATCTCTAGACATCATATGTGAGGAAAATAAACCTTTGTTTAAGTATTGCTTGTGAGATTTCTATTTCTTGCAGTCAGAAGGAATCTGTGACCACTGCAGAGTCTATGACAACTCCACGTATGTGTCTGTCTCTTTGCTCTTCAGAGGAAGACTACCTAGGAAAACAAAAATACCTTCGATGTGGCCTTTGCAGAATGCCATGTTCTCATTGTATGTTTGTATTAAACATGACGTTGGAATGGCCACAGGTCCAGAGTACAGATAACGAAGGGTACACAGTCTAGACAATAGGAATTATGTATGTGCATAGAGAGAACATCATCTATCTTGCCTAAGACTTGCAGAGAGTCCCATTTACACATGAGCAGACACCTGATGTAACAGTCCATGGTTCTTACATTGTCATCTCAGTGTGCACTTTTTAAGGCATCATGTCACATTTAGCTCAGCGAATAGTCTAATACCATATAACATAAATTTTGCCAATGGAATGACATTCCATGACACTGACTTTTAAAAGACACACACAATTTTTTCAGATCACATCCCTTTTATCCATGAGCGCCCAATTCCGAAATCAAGCTGGCAGACAAAAGTGGATTGAATGTGCAGCACAAAGCAACGTATTTGTCTTGAATAGCTGCGCACATTTCTGCCCGTGGTTGATGATTCCGTTCCATTTTTATGTTGCAATGCATGAGCTGCATCAACGGATTTTTTTTTTGTCACTGAAAGTAAGATTTTTATTCAGGGTCAATCAGTAGAGACCTGAAAGATGTTTTTGGATGATGTACTATGTGAAAAAAATCTTTTACGTGTTTATCATGAGCTTTCTATGACTGCTCTGTTTGGAATTCTCACCAAATTGTTTAGGATTACTTTATTTCTTATCTTAGCTATGACTTTTTTTGAGAAGACATATTTATTAAATGTGAAGCATTTCCAATTGTTATGATTAATCTTCTTTTGGGTAATAAAAACACAACCAAATGAGGAATGAAGATTTGGAAGGAACATATTTCTAGACTACTAAAAGAATACTTTAATTACTGGACCATGAAGATTAATTGATACAAATTTAAAAATTTTTTGTATTCATTCACTTTCAGAAGTATTTCTGAATAGTTTGTTTTGAGTGAGGGAAAGGTCCTCAAGATCCAGAAAGTTCTTTTTGGGTAAGAAACAGAGTTATTTTTTAAAAATTAAGCTGTCACCTGTGAAATCTTGCTAGGTTCTGAAGGCACAGTTTGCCAAGAGGAAGGAAGATTCTCTGAAATGACTTTCCTCTAATATTTTAGGGTAGCATATAGATACCGCTTTTTAACAAAGGAAAGAAAATTCATTTCAGATGCCACAGCTTCCAATTTCAATGTTAATGTCCTAATATTTAATTTTTGCATTATTAGCATTATTACTATAATTTTTTCTCTTTTCTGATTATCACCCTCTTTGTACTTGGATATGTGGGTGGGCTTGCCCTTTAATCATATAATCGAGGTTTTCAGAACACTTTTAGCATAAGGTTATATTCTTCCAAATGCTTTGGAAAGTTCAGAGCCATTAGAGCCTGTTCAATTACCCTGGATTCTTAACCACCTTAAATCAGCCAAGCATGGTAAGCATGCCTGTCCATCTCAGCACTTGGGAAGCAGAGGCAGAAGAATCAAGAGTTCAGAGTTGTCCTTGACTGTATAGAGTATTTGAGGTCAGCCTGGACCAGATTAGGCTATATGAGATCCAGTCTCATTACCTCCCCCCCCCCAAAAAAAGGAAACCTGTAATGGTTTGAATGTGAGTTGTCCCCCATAGGCTCATGTGTTTAAGTATTAATTTTTGGACAGGTGGAGTCTTACTGGAGGAAGGCATGTCATAGGGGACTGGGTCTTGGGGTTTGTGGACCAGCTCTGCTTCTCCTTTGCAGCTTGGTGCATGCTTGCTCTGTCTCTATGATGAGCGCTGTGATGTGAACCAGCTTTCCAGCTTCTTCCTCCAAGCCATGATGTCTGCTATGACAAAATGGACTGTATCTCTCCTCTAGAACTGTAAGCCAAATAAATCTCCCGTTCTCTTCTTGAGTTGTATATGAATATTTCCTCACAGCAACATAGAAAAGTAAAACTGCAGCACAAACAGAAAGGAAGGAAGGAAGGAAGGAAGGAAGGAAGGAAGGAAGGAAGGAAGGAAGGAAGGAAGGAAGGAAGGAAGGAAGGAAGGAAGGAAGGAAAAAAGAAGGGTAAGGAGAGGAAGAGAAAAGAAGGGTACGGAGGAGAGGAAGAGAAAAGAAATTAGGGGAGATGAAATTTAGTATAATTATTGGTGCAAGTGAGAATCTAAGGACACGCAGTCTGTAACGAGTGACTGCGTGCTTTTCATTTTTTGCTTAGTTACTCTGGGGTTTTGTTTTGGGCTCAGACATGCAAAGACAGCCCTGAGATGATGAAAACAAGCATTTGGGATCTAGAATGACTTATTTCCATCTTAACCAAGACACTTCCTGACCGGACACCTTTGAACAACGCCTTGGCTCTCTCTGGGACTGTTTCCTCACTGTAAAGTGGGGAGAAAAGTGATGCTTGCAGAGGACTTGTGTCTATAACTCGAGTGCTGGAGGAGGGTAGGGGAGAACATCAGGATCGCTGGAGCTTGCTAGCCACCATTCTACTCCAAGTTTAGTGAGAAACTTTCTTTCTTAAGGGAATGAGGTAGAAAGCAATAGAACAGAATGTTCTCCGGCTTCCCCATGCACCCGTATGCGTTCACATACCTGCATACACATACGCATGCATCACACACACGTATACATTAATTAATGTAAGTTAAGTTCTATATTTTTTATTTTTTTCTACTTTTACAAGCATATTGAGTATTCATCCCAGCTTTCTTCCTTCCCTCCTCCCTCCCATCCCTTCCTTTCCCTTCACTATTCCCTTCCATCCTTCTGCCAGCATGCCTCAATGAACCTTGAGGTTCACCCTAACTTGTCTATTCTTGTGGGGGTTCAGGCGTCTGTAGTACAACAAGTAACCTCTCTTCAGGCCACCCTACTGATGTGTGCATTTCCTTTCACTCATCCAGCTTTAGATCCAAAGGTTTCCATTGTGAGTTACAGAGCGGTTTGGTGTACTGTCTTCTTACCTATATTGGTTGTCTTCCCTCTTGATCTATTTCCTTTCCTTTTTTTAGGTTCTTGTTTACAGTAACAGGGATGGATGGGTACCATTCTGACAAGGGGGTCAATTAATGTAATTTTAAAAGAAGAAGAAGAAGAAGAGTGAGGAAGGGATGGGTGGAACAAACCTACAGGATAGCTGTGATTCTGAGAAGCTTTAGTGTGGCACTTAAGTGCCTATAACTTTAGGACTTTGCTAATGACCTCATCTCATTGATCACTACAGATGCCTAAAAACTGGGTAATGTGCATCCTTGGGTTTTTTTCCAAAATTGTTTGGCTATTCTTATTTATTTATTTATTTATTCCAATTTATTCTAATTTATACATAGATCTTAGAATCATCTTTTTGATACCTACAAAAAATTATTGCTACAATTTGGATTGGGATAAATATATATGTGTAGGTATGCTTCCATCTGGAAGGGACACCCGGGGCAGCTGGGTCGCTGCCTTGGTGGAGCAGAACACCTTGGCTGGGGCGACACATCCTTTGTTCCTTCCTCGGGATCGTGAGTTTTCAATGTGCAGCAGTTCTTCTACCTGTGGATGTGCTCACCCAAGTGTCGGAGCCCCCAGTAAAGTCCGTGGTGCCTGAGTTCACCAGCTAGGTGGCTGGCTGTTGCCGGGAGGCGGGGGTTGCTGCCTTGGAAGGCTGTCAGCACCATTACCTCATGCTTCATGCATCCTTCTGTAGCCATTCATTCCCCTCTGGGCACTTGCTGGATGCCCATATTCTGGAATGGCATGACTCTATGTTCCAGATCGTGCCCTAAAGGTAGGATATGTACCAGTGTTTTGTCAAAGGCTGCCGGGAGAAGTTCAAGACCAGCCAAGACCAGAAGGATCACATGGTGAGATTCCATCTATAACCTGCAGATTTCCGATTTGATAAGCCCATGACAAGCAAAAGCCTAGCAGAGCCGATTTGTCAGCTGCAGCTCTGCAGGATGATGGAGACACCATGGAAGTCAGCTCTGAACCTGCAGAGCTGCCCCACTGCAAGCGGACCTAGAATGGCAGAATTCGTTCTACTCTCTGTTTTGGTCAGGGGGCATCCAGAGAATTTAAAAGCACCAAGGGGGGGAAAATAAACACCACTGATAGAAACTTGTGGGTTGAGAGAATCAGGTATTTGAGTACACCAAATTGGAGAAGTACCTTGTGCAAGGTGTTTTCTCTTGTGCCTAGATAGCTGCCATTAGATGGACCTTTGCCACCTCCGTGTCTCTGTCTGTTCACATGAGACAGCCAGTGGCTGTTACCAGAAGCAGCAGAACCTGCAGATTCTAGAAATGACCAGGACACAGTGCAGGAGTGAGATGGGGAGACAGCCTACTTCTGCAGAAGCTACCACATATGAACATATGAAAACATTTGAAACATATTAAATTATTATTCATATTAAACATATGAAAAAATATTTTTCACTGATAAAAAAAAACCAGACCCAATGTCACTGCCCCTCCACTTGGGAAAGAATTGGCCTTTTAACAATATGAAATATTAGAATCTATGTGCACTGTATGTACCTCCATTTGTTTAATTTTTTTTTACTTTTTAAATACTTTATATCATTTACGTACTATTCTGTCAGATTTCTAGCTATTTCTATTGAATGTGTGTTATCATAAGTGACATTTCATTTACATTTCTTATTTTGAATTGTTCATTGCCTATTTATGAGACTTGAACTGATTTTTAGAATTGATCTTATACTCAACAATCTTGCTAAATTTATTTATCATCCTTGAAACTTCTTGAGTTTTTCTGCATAGACAATGATGCCAACTGTAAATAGACACAGTTTATTTCTTGTTTTCCAGCCTGACTTTTATTTATGTTCTTTGCCTTATTGCACTGAATGAAAACATCAGGACCTTGTTGATTAAGAGATATTAGACATACTGGGGCTGGAGAGGTGGCTCAGGGGTTAAGCCTCTGCCTTGCAGGCAGAAGGTCCTGAGTTCGGATCCTAGACCCTACGTATAGACACCGGGCAGAAGCAGGGGCAGCCTGTGTTTCTGGTCCTGGTAGGGCGGAGCCTGTAAATCCCGGGGCAGAGTGGGCAGGGAGGAGGTGGAGGCGGTCCATGGTGATTCCCGAATTCGTCCGTGGTTCTACATACACACACACATACATGTGCACACACACATACACCCACAGTTGAATAAATGATAAATAATTTAAAAAAGAGAGATATTAGACATACTGGCTTGTGGGATTTTTTTTTTTTTGTTCCCTTCTTTAATCTTCACATGAAGGATAAATGTTGAGGAAGATGCTAGCTGTAGGGATCTTTAAAATACCCTTTATCAGAATAAAGGAATTACTTCTGTTGCCAGATTTTTGGTTCCTCTGACTTTTTTCTCTGTTATTTTCTTAAGTGAAATTAGACTTTATTCAAATATTTGAATCTAGTTTTACTCACAGCCTTGAAGAGGGAGACAGACACAGATGAAGTAGTATATATCTTATGAATACAACTTCACAATTTTTTCTCCCTTACTTTCAGTTTCATGACTTCTGTTCTTGTCTTTTTATATTGACTTTTATTCTATGAGTTCACAAGTAATTTATTGGTTCTACGAGCTTTCTTTCCTTCCGTTTGCTCCATGTCTAATGTGTTCCTCTTTTACTGTTTTCCAAAGGTAGATTAGCAATTAGCAAGCGCTCTTCTTTTCTAATATGAGCGCAAAACACTATAGATTTCGTTCTAAGTGCAGATTTATTTCTGTTCTGCAATTTTTTATGTGCTGTGTTTCCATTGTCAGGCATCTTGAAAGGTGACGTCCTTTGAGACTGCATCTTTGACTCAGGTTACTTAGATGTGCTGTTTGGAGATTTCCTTTATAACTTTCTATAGTTTGCTAATTCCTGCTAATTCTGTTGCAGGAGAATATACTTCATTTCAATTATTTCAAATGGATAAAGATGCATTTTAGGACCCATAGTTTGGTGTACCCTGGTGAAAGTTCTGTGTGTATCAGGAAAGAATGTGCCTTCTGTTCCTACATAGATCCAGCTCTCTGTGATTTTGGTTGACTTTTATTTTTATTCACATTGAATTTCTGCCTATCAATTCCCTCTATTAGCAAGCGAAAAATGTTACCATCTACTCTTGTAACGGTATATATGTTTCTTTTTCCTTTAAGTTCTGCCTGCTATTGCTTTGTGTATTTGGAAGCTCTGCTGTTAGGTACATTCACACTGGGAACTGTGTGTGTGTGTGTGTGTGTGTGTGTGTGTGTGTGTGTATGTGTGTATGTGTGTGTGTGGTGTGTGTGTTAGAAGTTACTGTGTGTGCCTATGAGATTCACATCCAAAGGTGACTTTGGAAGTCATCCTGGATTGCTTCTACCTCCTTTTGGCTTCACTCTGGGGTTTCCCAGGCTCCTCCTTCCAAAGCCAGAAGTGCAGACTACTGCCATTTCTGCCTGGCATTTTTATGTAGGATCTGGGATCTGATCTCAGATCCTTCTGCTTTCGAGGCAGAGTCTTAAACCCTGAACCATCTTTCCAGTCCATGTTGGGAACTGTTATATCCTCTTGGTGAGTTAATTCTTCTGTCAGCTCACACTATTCCCCCTTCATCCTTGGTAATGTTCTGTACCCTGAAGTCTACTTTGTCTTATGTCAGCATATTATTTTGTATTTCTTTTGATTTGTGTTTGAGGGTCACATGTTCTTCCACCCTTTCACCTTTGCCTACATGTTGTGTGACTTTTCCTGTTGAAACCGAAATTAGTATCTATTCATCCCCCGTAGGGTACCAACAACAAATAAAAAAAAAATGACTCTACCAGAACTGATCATGGCTTTTATGTATTGGGTTGTTTCTTCAAGTGATCTGACCATTTGTACTTATTTTTAAGTGGTGTTATGTTTAACATATTTTTATGTAGTTAGATTTAGGCCACCTGTTCTATTTGTTTTCTATCTACCTCTTAATTTTTGGTTACCCAGTCTCTTCTACCTTTTGTTGCCTTCCTTTTTTTCTTATTTGACTAATCTTTCATGTTTAATTTCAATTTATTTATTTGTCATTTGTTTGGTTCTATCGCCCTCATACATATGTGTAGGTGTGCATATGTACATACATATGTGTATAAATATTATAATCTTTAGATATTGCAGTAACGCACCTTGCCATTCAGTCTACTCATAGTATTTTAACTCTACAAATATAATGCAGATTCCTTACAATGATACTGGTCAATTCAGCATTCACTTTAATGTTATACGACTTGGCAAAGGAATTTATAGTCATTGTGGAAATGAGACTTGTGTCTTGGGAGTTAATTTACATGTGCACAAAAGAAGAAGGAAATTAGGAGGACCGTGAATGAGGATAGACAAAGCATAGCTGTTTTGCTGATAGTGATAAGATAGTAGTGAGGAGGCAAGTATTAAATTCTTTGTATTTACAGTCTTTTGAATGAGGTGACTTAGGTGCAGGGATTGGATAATACGGGTGCAAACGTGGTAGGAGAGCTACCTGTCTTGTGATAACTAACTCTCAGAAAGGCTGAAGATTATCTCACTGCTTCTATTCGTTACTGAGACTGAAACAATCCCTCAAGGAAGAAGGTGAAGGGTGTGATTTCCCCAGATTTCATAGTGCTTGGTTTACTTCACAAGTACAATAGCAGAAGACTTTTTCTACAGACTCTGTTCTGAGTTACCTCAGCATGACCTACACCTCTGATGGGGGAGATCATTCCAAATTTCAGGCAAATAAAGAAATTTTGCACTAAGCAGGTACACGGGTAGCAGGGTCTAAAGCAGCTCAAGCCTTTTTTGAACTGGGAAGTGCTAAAGAAACCCACAGTATGTGCAGAAAAGCCATCTCTTGCCATTTTGGTCCACTTATAGCTACATAGCTAGAGGAGACTTCATATTTTAATCCCAAGTGTAGTTAAACGCAAGGCTGGCTCTCTTCTTTAACGTGCTAGCTAAGTACTTGTGTCAGAGGCAGCGTAGGCTGGCTAGAGACCCAGCTATAGGCTGCTGAAATGCAGCATACAGAGGAGCCCCATTCCGAAACCTCTACTCAGGAAAAACTGGGTCCCTGGTTTCATCTCACACGGGGATTGTGGGACCAACCAATGTGAAACAGAGTTGGAGTTTATTAGAAGGGATTTTAAAAAATATAGCCTGGAACTTTACTCTCCACTTCATCTCTTCTTTTCAAAACTATTCTTCACCTAAGTAAAGACACAGAGTTTCAACTTGGTTTTTGATTGCTACCCTGTTACTCCAACCCAGATGGTTTACATGTCACTCACTCCGCATAGGCCCACCCTGCCAGCTCTTAGTCCTTCTCTGCTTCCCCCAAACTCATCTCCTCCCTGTTGCCACTATAACTTGGTAAGTGCAAGTCTTCATACCTTTAACGACCTCTAAAATCTGTAGCCTCCAACTAAACCCTAACCCTTTGTTCCCACCTACCTGGCCCTCCTTATCTTTTCCTTTCAAAACTAACTTGCTACTTAATCTCATCCACCACACCACAGAGTTTATCTAGGTCTTAGATTGCTATTCTTGTTTCTCTACCCAGGTCATCGTAAGTCACCATACACTTTGCCCACTCCCCATATATGTATTTCCACGATACTTAGTCCTTTGTTGCTCCCCTATACTTATATCTCCCTGCTGCCATCAGAACTAGGTAATCAACCAACTTTCATAGCTTTAACAACCTCCAAAAACTGTGGACTCTAGCAAAACTTAAGCATTCACTCCCAGGTACTTTATCCACCCATATCTCTTCTTCTCAAAACCATTGGAAAAGGGATTCTTTGAAGCTGAGATTTAAGCACAGTAATTAATAGACAAAGATGCTTAGGGGGGGGAAATAAGATGCATCTTAGTGTGGTTATGAATTTCTTCCATGAGGAGTCATAACCTCATCATCTTGTGACAGCCATGTGTAAGATTTCAGTAGAATTTGAAGGACTTGTCTTACCAGAATGCTAAGAAATTCAAGTAAGATCATGAGGTGTGCCAGGCAGGATTGGTGCTGGTAAGGTTAAACCCTAGATCACCAGCTGTTCTGTAGAAGTTGGGATGTTTTCACTGTAAACAAAGGCTGATATGCTTGATGGTGAAATTTCCAGAGAATTGCAGGTTTATTTCTGGGAAAGCAGTAAGGCCACATTTAGAGGGTATATTCCAGCCTCAATCATGGCTCATTACTATTTTAGCATCCTTATTTAAAAGTATCTTTGCATAAAAAATCTAAAAGGAATATAGTCTTTGTGCAGGCCATCTTCGTCTTAGCTATGGAGATGGAATTCTTGATTCTTAGCTGGTGAGAACTGAACTCTCATTATAGGGCCTCCCTCTCTTCCCCACTTCTTCATGCTCTTCCCTGTCTTTCTAACCTTGTCTCTGCGGGCCCAGTGGGGTTCAAGCTGTTCCAAATATGGTCTCGGGCTGCTTGTCTGTCC